>OX940918.1:600000-900610 GCA_954870645.1 Agrotis clavis
ACTAATCTACGCGTTAAGACGCAGGTGGAGCAGTAGCATAAGAAAAAACATAAGAAAATTTGAATTTCGCGGGCTACTACGACGCAATCACCTTATGCAGAAATGGGCTTGCACATAGGCTATCCAGGTGTAAGGTATCGCTTCACTCTATTTAGGATGCCCACGTCAAAGTTGACACTGGATGTCAGCTCCATGCCCAGAAGCTCAAGGTCATCAGTTACAGAAACAGGAAAAATAGGAGTTGGTCCAAATTACTCTATAAAAGATGTAGTTTCGATTTACTCCTACTTCTCTAAGGAAATATACGCCTGTATGTTGATGGCGTTAAAAGAGAGAAGTTTCTTGTTCGGTCACTGGGATACTAAGTATCAAATCTGTTCGCTCTACCATGGTGTCTCTGAAGCAATGAGCTTAATCTCCACTGGATTTTGCAGTGGGCAAGTACTGAAACAGTACTGTTATCTACCTATCCAACAATACCAGGCTGAAGTGGGTAAGAAATGTGCAGCAAAATAAGATTTGCAAAGAAAACAGGTAACTGTTGAACTCCAGAGTCAATAACCAGAAGCTCAAAGGATCAGTCATCAACGACTACTCTGATTGATCGTTTACTAAGAAAGTCTGATATCCAGCTACAAAAATCAACTGGGATACCAAAAGCAAGAAAGCTTTTTCTCTCGAGACCCTGTCAAAGGCTTTCGAGATATAACCTTCTCTGTCAACCACACCTGTATCTGAACATGTTATCCCGTATACATATAACGACGAAGTAAATAAATACCTTACATCCAATTTGATTCTTTTGTTCTATAAAAGAATTGACAAGTTTAAACAAATTATTTATACTGTTTTTCTGAGTCCCGAAAATCCCGAATTTCCCGGTTCTCAGTTTCACTTCCCGGGACTTAAATTATACTTCAAGAACCGGGAAATCCCAGGATTTTCGGGACCGGGATTTCCCGGTTCGATACCCTAATGATTACAGGTAGATCGATACAAACGTCTTTATAACGGTTGTATCGACCGTTACTAATGCGTCATCACCACGCTATATAAAGAGGCGAGAGCTGTCAAACTGGCTCATTCGAGGCCGAGCGCTTGTCGAGTCAACATCTCCTGAGGATGCCCCGTGGAGGGGCGAAACACGTGTCGAGTATAGGTTTGATTGCATGGCATGTTTTTCTGTTTCTTGCACTTGTGCATATGCATGTGGGCGGGAGGGTGGGTCCTTTGCTGCATGTGCATATGCATGATTGCATAGGGTGGGATTGCATCCTGCAACAAGCCTGGATTTTTGTCGCGGAATTAAAACTAGATATTTTTCATAACATTTAATAACCTACTTGCATAAATAAACATCATTTCATTTCATTTCATTTCATCATTTCATTTCATTTCATTTCATCATCAACAAAAAAAAAACATTCAAATCCGTCCAGTACTTTTAGAGTTTATCCCGGACATACATACAGACAAACAGACCAACAGACAAAAAATCTAAAAACTATATTTTTAGAATTTTTGCTACATGTGTCGACACCCTTGCGCCATCCCAACTTTCTGGTACTGCATGCTGTGCTGGTGCGGCTGCTGCAAGTGCAGAAAACCTCAAACGGCGCAAATACAATTGCTTGACAAGTAGTGTGACTATGTCATTCGCTAGGTGGCGCTGTACGTGTGTTGACCTAAGTTTTTTGCTCCTGTTAAGTTTAAATATAAAAAGCAGTAAAAGTCATAAATATTGTGCTCACTAGTCATAATCAGCTTAAGAACGTCTTGAATCAAGTGAAGTACATGTGAACTAAGTTAATTCCGTGTTAACTGTGTTTGTTATCGGCAGCATAAACAGTGAACTTTGTGAATGAAAGAAACCAATAAAGTGCCGTGAGATATATACCTCACCTCTTCTCCATTTCGGAGTCAGCGAGTGTTACGTATAAAACAGTGATTAATAATTTACTATAAGTTGTGAAACATCAATTCAGTGATTTGCAAAACTTCAATTTTGCTCAGTCATATTCAAGGTCATACTACCACTACCACATCCATACAAAGTATCGCCATCTATGAGTAAACGTTAAAACTACCTAGATTATACTACATCCATACAAAGTAACGCCATCTATGAGTAAACGTTAAAACTATCTAGACATCGCACTGCTAATCTATGCGCAAGCGACTCAGCGATTGAGTGACAGAGATCTGCGTGGACGCTTCCTATATTACGTCGATAGGTGGCGCTACCCGTTACCTTGTAAACAAATTCGCAACGCATCTTACTCAAACATGAACTGTGCTGGCTGTAACGCACCTTTTGCTATTGGGGCTGGGCTCCTGAAATGTAATGCCTGCGAGAGAAGCTATCATTACGAATGTCTGAATATACAGCCTCGTCAATATGAAGGTCTAACTGAGGCGTTTAAGGCGGTTTGGAAATGTCCGTCGTGCAATAATGTCACCCGGCGTACTCGATCTAACTTACTAACACCTGTCCGATCCGCACAAATTCCTGCGCTTGAAGACAGCTTGAATATGTCATGCGATATTATGGAACCTTGTCCCACCTCATCGTACAATCCTATAATTGATGATGAGCCCGCTCAGGACACAGCTAACACCTTCCAAGCATTCTCGAATGAGCTACACAATACTCTGCAGGGCTGGAGGAGTGAGATAAACAATACGCTTACTACTTTTAAGGATGACATTAGGACTACACTGAACAACTGGCGAGATGAAATAGATACAAGTTTAAATAAATTGAATAATGAACTGAGATGCGCCCTGGATGAAATAAGGGATGAAATGAGCAGCATTCGTACTGTACATAATTCTTTGAAACAAAACGTATTTGATATATCACAGGATGTAACTGAACTAAAAACCTCATTGCAGTTTCACTCAGAGGAACAGGTCCAACTAAAGCAACGTATGGCTGACATGACTAGACAGAGTGCTGAACAATCTAGCCAATCTATTAGTCTCCTTGAGTCCAAACTTGATTATCTCGAACAGCAAGCAAGACAATGCAATGTTGAGATTGTTAACGTACCCGAGACTCGAAGTGAAAACCTGATTCACCTAATGGAGTCAATCGGTAGTGCTATCAGTTTGCCAGTCACACAAAGGGATATCATATCTATTCACAGAGTTCCTCATGCTCACCAGACAACAAATAGGCCAAAAAACATAATTGTAAAGCTGTCGTCACGTATCCTACGGGACAATGTACTGGCTGCTTTCCGTAAAGTCAAAACCTTTAAATCCGACCAACTGGGCTTTGTAGGTTCACCGACGACAATTTACATGAACGAACACCTGACTCTCAAGAAGAAACATTTATTTCGCAAAGTTAAGGAAGTGGCCACTCAGCTCCAATATAAGTATGTCTGGATTCGAAACGCCACAATTCTCGTACGCGAACGGGACGGCGAGACTGCGTTTGCCATACACAAAGACGAAGACATTCGCAAAATTAAAAACAGTAATTCGATCAAAAATAGTGATAGTGGCCCATCCTCCAACGCGCCTTAATTGCAATTTGTATTTGTACGTGTCTAGTCCTATATCTCACTTTTCGATCTGTAATATTTATATTATAAACGGTGTCTCTTTTGAGTATAATCTTTGTGGATTAAACTACATATTAATATTATTACGAGTATGTTTGCATGGATTGTTCTGTCTTGCTTTAGTAAAAGACTGCCTTTTATACTTGGATAAATATAATATTATAACTTTTATTATTTATTACAATATTTTATACTTGTTAGGATACCATAGTGTTTTTTTTTTGTACTGTATTCTATTTCTGCTACAATTGTTGATTATTCCAACTTTGCGCAATAAAATTGTCGTAGTTATCCATCATAAAGAGGTGTATCTCAAAATATATATGTATTGTTGCATCTATGGGTTTCAACGGCTCTGTATAATTATACTTTGTATTGAGCATTGCACGTGTGAATATTTGTGGCTTGATGGTATTTACGTCGTAGGTAATTATTATTTAGAAATATTGATCTAACGGTGATGAGTAACAAACATTTATCTTTATATTACCAAAACTGCAGAGGAATCCGTACAAAATTACACACGCTATACATGAATATTCTGAATGGTAACTACGATATCATCGTACTTACAGAGACTTGGTTAATTCCCGAGATTAACAATAATGAGTTTATCGATCAACGCTATAATGTGTACAGGTGTGATCGTGATCGTGTTAGCACCAATAAAATGGATGGCGGTGGAGTGTTAGTTGCCTTGCTGCGGACACTTAAGTCCTCTGAATGTGATATTTCTATGACCCCAGCTAATTCCCTTTTTCGCAACCTTATCGAACACGTCCTTATAGAAGTACCTAGTGTGCGACCGTCTAAGAGGCATATCATTAGCGCAGCTTACATACCTCCAAAAACGGCTACCCTTGTTTATGAACAACATTTTGAAAACTTACAACAGATACTAGGTGACCCTAGCGTTGACTGTTTCTACTTATTAGGCGATTACAATCTCCCGGAAATAACCTGGAATATACCAGTTGTAAATGTATCCCTAACTGGCGGCGGATTAGGTATTGGTTCGTCTACGACTTGTAGCCAGTTAAATAATTTTATGTCGCTACTTGATGCCTTACAGTACAATGTCGTAGCAAATACTTCTGGTAAAATTCTTGACCTTTTGATAGCAAACCACCCATGTAAGGTATCGAGCGCGTTGTTGCCTCTTCTTCCAATTGACACTTATCACCCACCTTTTGTCTGTGATATGACCCTAAATGTTGATATTGTTCCCATGAAAAAGCGACCACTTCAAAAATATAACTTTCACAAATCCGACTTTGATCACATTGTAGCGTTGTAGTCGATTTTCTAAAAAATCAACTAAACGCGCCTCACTGGTAACGGGTCACATCACTAATCTTCCACATACGAACGCGTCATCGCTTGGCAGCGTTCGTGTGTGGCTATATAAGGGCCCGCTTCGTTAGTTAGTTCCTTTTCGAAACAGAAACCTCGTTTAATCAACAACCCCAACCTAAACGGGTAAGTGCTCATGTGATTTCGATTGTTCACTGTCCTGCCAGATCGCATTTCTATGTATTTCTTTGTCTGCGCGGTCTGGCAGCCATTTTATTGTATCAGCGTCACTATAACCATTACTGTCGAAAAGCTTTAATGTAAATCATCACCTTTTCTTCATTGCACCTCATTGTGAATGCGCCCACATGCTTCTCGCATCCTACGCTATGCTTACCTCGCCACGCTGTGCCTAGCTGCTCGCTTAAATCGCCTGGCCACGCGGCGAGGAACCTTCGAGAATGCCTGGGGCATGTGAGCGCATATCTACCTCTAATTGTAAGCCACCGCGATGGGTGAGTCTTCCACCAATCCCCTTGCTTTGGGCTTGCGGCTGAGGGACCCACACATCGACGGAGGCTTGCAGAGCTACGGCACGACGCTGACGCACGCACCCTTCTCCGCACTCGTTCCAGGGTTCCAGGCTACGGCTAACATCCCGACTTACGGCTCCAAATTAAACCGTTAGGCGTCCCGCTGCCTCCCTGCCTACCGCGGGAGAAAGACGCCTAACAAGCCGCGCGGCCGCTAACGCCGTCGGACATCTCGTGGGTGAGACCCACGCCACCACGTGCCTTGCTGTGGTCTGCCTGCGCGGGCCACGTGCCTAGCAGAAGGCACTCCCTGCCTACCTGCCTGTCGGCCACCCACGCGGCGCGTGGGTACCGAGACCTCACGCCAGCCGCGTGTGGAGGTCCCTGCCGGAGCGGGCCACGTGCCCTGCTGTGCCCTGCCTGCGCGGGCCACGTGCCTAGCGGAAGGCACTGCCTGCCTGCCTACCTACCTGCCGGCGGACGCGTCTGCCACGCGCTCGCCTCCTGCCCTGCACCGTCGTCTTCGGCGTTCTAAAGCCCAGGGCAGTACCTTTCTTACCAAGTGACCAGTGACAGTGCTTAGAGACCGTAGAACCTACTACCCTGAATCTATTCTGTGTGCTCATGCTCTCTTAATAAATGTATTAAGTGACGTTTGGTTTTATTGTCTATCCACCTAGAAACCCGCATGCCACAGTGGCGCCCACTCGGCTAAGGTTCTCTAGGTGCTAGCACTGGTCACTTCCTCCTATACTCTCCATCGTGGTGGTAAGTACCTATGTTGTGTTGTAACTAATCCAATAACTGTGTATCCCCTTACTGCGGCCAAGACACCCTTAGCCTAACCACGGTCCTGTGAGTCTGCTTGACCGGCAGTGAGCAAGTCATTTCCTCCTACCATTTCCTTTCTATCTTCCGTCTGTTACCTGTAGGTGTCGAGGTGCAGATATCCCGTACTACTAACATTGCTGCTAGGGTTTAGTCATAATGCATTGTGAACATCTGCAGTCAATGAGCTCTCACCCGGTGTATCTTAGTAGTCATCCTTGCTTACCTATTTTCTATAGCTGCTTCCTAGATAGTTACCTAAATCTAAAATTATTACAAAACTTAAATATAATTTTATAAAGTAATAATAATAATTCATAATAATAATCAAAACTAAAACTAAAATAAAAGAATCTCAATGTAAATTTATTTAATGCTATAAAAATATACCTACATTCTAATTATATAATGCAAAAACAATGTTCTATAAACTAATTTGTAATTAAATCTACTTATTCTAATAAATTAATTGCTAAACAATCTATGAAACTACAGGAGGAAATAACTCTTCAACTCTAGTCAAAACTAAATAACTAAAATTCTATAAAATATAACTTTTATCTAGGATACCTACATTACAACACAACACGATTATTGAAAAGATATAACTTATTAATTCATCTATTTAAACCTACCTAGCTTACACCACAACTAAATAATACTATTGGAGAAATATCTAACTTCTATCAATCCAACTATCTAAATCTATCTAGTTCATTTCTAAAACTATCAGACTAAATAATCTACAATAACTAACTAGAATAAATCTACAAAAAGTAACTAAAATCAATCTAAATTAAATCTAGCTAAACTATCCTAACTAATGGAACCAGTAGTTCCACCTACATAACTAAAATGTTCAATGTTCTGTTCTAAAAAAACTCATAAACTAGTAAATAATAGTATTTCAAGCTACCGACCTATAGGCTGAGCACTTAAGATTTCTCTCTAACATCTTTGACTCTAAATCAAGATGCTGAACTTAGGTTCTCTCTCTAACCTATTGGTCACTATAGTTTACCTTGCTGAAGGTTTACTCTAGAAGTACTATTAACTACCTACTTGAGTAAAAGAACATTGAAGCAGCTTCTAGTTGGAAGTCTACCTGGTTACTATGAATAGTAATTATACTCTATATTCTAGAACTAATTTCTCTAAATACCTACCTAATATAAAATATAAGTAAACTAATTTAACTTGCTAAAATTTTTAAATTTAAACTTTTCTCTTTTTCTAAAACTTTTACCTATCAATATGCCTTGGCATGTCAAGGATTTATGGTGGAACTATCCATCGTAACTCCCGTAGGCCTAGCTCAAACTAACTAGTGTCTGACTCACTACTGGGTCAGACGATGCCAAGGGATCTACGACCATTCTCCACCTGGTTGTAGGAGGTCGACTTGTACCAGAGATTAAGTCTCTTAATCTCGGGCGTGCAGCTTCTACCGCTTTCGCCGCCTACCTAAGATAGCTATAACCTAATTATAGTTATACTAATGGCACACCAAAATGCCTAATTTAAGTTTTTTTTATAAAAACAGACTAAATCAACTAATAAAAAGAATAAAACTAAATAAACTCTCTAAACTTTTACCTAATTTTAACTAAACACAGCTGATCGTAATCTAAATAAATAAAATTTTGAAACTTAACTCAAGTACTTAAACTTTTATCTAAATCTGACTATAGAAAACCAAAACTTTGTTAAAAAACTACACACTTTTGGTTCTAACTAAAAAACTAAACTCAATTAAACTATAAAAACTACTTACTATAATCCTCTTTCACTAAATAATAACTCTAAAATGGCATAGTCCAAAATAACTATTCTAACAACTGTAGGTACTACATACCACAGTTGAATCTTGTATCAGCCTAACCCGATAACAAGTCTAAGGGATTTGGCCCTACCCCAGATTCCTTGGTGATATCACTACATGATATCCACCTAAACTACTTGGTTCCCGGTCCTACCCCGGTTACCAATCTTGTGCCAGTCTACCCTGGTAACAAGCCTACAGGATTTGGCCCTACCCCAGATTCCTTGGTGATATCACTACCTGATATCCACCTAAACTACTTGGTTCCCGGTCCTACCCCGGTTACCAATCTTGTGCCAGTCTACCCTGGTAACAAGCCTACAGGATTTGGCCCTACCCCAGATTCCTTGGTGATATCACTACCTGATATCCACCTAAACTACTTGGTTCCCGGTCCTACCCCGGTTACCAATCTTGTGCCAGTCTACCCTGGTAACAAGCCTACGGGATTTGGCCCTAAACCAGATTCCTTGGTGATATCACTACATGATATCCACCTAAACTACTTGGTTCCCGGTCCTACCCCGGTTACCAATCTTGTGCCAGTCTACCCTGGTAACAAGCCTACAGGATTTGGCCCTACCCCAGATTCCTTGGTGATATCACTACCTGATATCCACCTAAACTACTTGGTTCCCGGTCCTACCCCGGTTACCAATCTTGTGCCAGTCTACCCTGGTAACAAGCCTAAGGGATTTGGCCCTACCCCAGATTCCTTGGTGATATCACTACCTGATATCCACCTAAACTATATGGTTCCCGGTCCTACCCCGGTTACCAAACTTGTACCAGTCTAACCTGTTAACAAGTCTAAAGGATTTGGCTCTAAACCAAATCCAATCAGTGAATATCACTACATGGTATTTACTTGCTACTTTTATATACTGGAGCTGCCCAGTTATATACTAACTATGAGCGGATCGCAACTCAAAAAACAAGCCTTTTGCGTGAAAACTACCTATTACTTAACTCTTGTTTTAAACCCTTAATAACTAAAATTCTGCACTAAAAACACTAAGTTATATACTACTAACTATGACCGGATCGCAACTCAAAAAACAAGCCTTATGCGTGAAAACTATTATTAAACTTTTGTTCTAAACTCTAAATAACTAAAATTCTGTCACATAAGCACTAAACCTAAAACCTAATCTAATTTTTGTCACTTCGTATGATTGTTGAACGCATGTACCTTAAATCTACCAAAAACTAAACTTTCTTGTAAACATAACTATAAAACTAAAACTTTCTATACAGTTCCTACTTCTATAGCTTCGTTCAACCACTAGATATCACAATGGGCGTAGTTATCGTTGAAATTATTACCTATCTATATTCCTAGTAAGCTAATTAAAATTCTATCAAATTATTTGATCTAACAGCATGTCCTAAGATAACCTAGAATGTCGTTGACTGATTACATTTTGAACTGACTGACAGCTGAGACTTGTCAACTTTGACAGTTGTATTGGTCATGGACTATAGGCTTTTCGAACTTCGTCAATTACATTTTCGGATATTCTCACCGAATCTCAATCTAGAATAGACATTGATCGTGGACCGAGACCTAGATCAATTCTATCATAGACATTGAGCATGGACCTGAAAGGTCAGCTCCAAATAATTTTTAATGGCATGTTTTTTTTAAATCTTTTACTTGCATTTTGCTAAATAAATTTTATTTTAAAATAAATATTAATTTAAAATATTTTAAATTAAGACTTAATAAATTCTAAAACTTAATAAAAAAAAAAAATTTTCCTATTTTTTTTTTTTTTATATATATTTTTTCCTATTGACAAAATTTTTATTTTGAACAAAATTTTTTTTAAACAAAATTTTTTTTGAATTTTTTTTTTTTTTCAAAAACTTTTTTTAATTATTTTAACTGGACTCCTTTGAACTTGAACTTACATTTTTACTATAACTATACAACTTCAAGTTTATAGAGTACAATAATTTTTTTTAAAATCTTAACTACATACATGACAACGTTCAACAATCAACGATGGAGTATACTATTACCTAGGTAGCTAGATACATTACCCTGCGTTTTAACATCTTAGTTACCGAACCCTACGGAGATTCACTTGCTGTTATTATCTTGTGCTTTTCCAACTGACTGTCTTGAGTTAAACTACACTACTATTAGTTTACCTCTTGCATGATATAGTAAGTCACTAACTTAGGACTACTTCCAAGTCAGGGACGGACATAGTATGAATGGATGAATGATTGATGGAATGGAAGCACATGAATGGGATGTATGAACGTTATGGTAGTCAGTTTAGTGGTTCAGGCCTTCTAGCGGATTTTCCCTAGGGAAAATCCTTTCATAGCAGCCGGGGTACTGTAGCGTTGTAGTCGATTTTCTAAAAAATCAACTAAACGCGCCTCACTGGTAACGGGTCACATCACTAATCTTCCACATACGAACGCGTCATCGCTTGGCAGCGTTCGTGTGTGGCTATATAAGGGCCCGCTTCGTTAGTTAGTTCCTTTTCGAAACAGAAACCTCGTTTAATCAACAACCCCAACCTAAACGGGTAAGTGCTCATGTGATTTCGATTGTTCACTGTCCTGCCAGATCGCATTTCTATGTATTTCTTTGTCTGCGCGGTCTGGCAGCCATTTTATTGTATCAGCGTCACTATAACCATTACTGTCGAAAAGCTTTAATGTAAATCATCACCTTTTCTTCATTGCACCTCATTGTGAATGCGCCCACATGCTTCTCGCATCCTACGCTATGCTTACCTCGCCACGCTGTGCCTAGCTGCTCGCTTAAATCGCCTGGCCACGCGGCGAGGAACCTTCGAGAATGCCTGGGGCATGTGAGCGCATATCTACCTCTAATTGTAAGCCACCGCGATGGGTGAGTCTTCCACCAATCCCCTTGCTTTGGGCTTGCGGCTGAGGGACCCACACATCGACGGAGGCTTGCAGAGCTACGGCACGACGCTGACGCACGCACCCTTCTCCGCACTCGTTCCAGGGTTCCAGGCTACGGCTAACATCCCGACTTACGGCTCCAAATTAAACCGTTAGGCGTCCCGCTGCCTCCCTGCCTACCGCGGGAGAAAGACGCCTAACAAGCCGCGCGGCCGCTAACGCCGTCGGACATCTCGTGGGTGAGACCCACGCCACCACGTGCCTTGCTGTGGTCTGCCTGCGCGGGCCACGTGCCTAGCAGAAGGCACTCCCTGCCTACCTGCCTGTCGGCCACCCACGCGGCGCGTGGGTACCGAGACCTCACGCCAGCCGCGTGTGGAGGTCCCTGCCGGAGCGGGCCACGTGCCCTGCTGTGCCCTGCCTGCGCGGGCCACGTGCCTAGCGGAAGGCACTGCCTGCCTGCCTACCTACCTGCCGGCGGACGCGTCTGCCACGCGCTCGCCTCCTGCCCTGCACCGTCGTCTTCGGCGTTCTAAAGCCCAGGGCAGTACCTTTCTTACCAAGTGACCAGTGACAGTGCTTAGAGACCGTAGAACCTACTACCCTGAATCTATTCTGTGTGCTCATGCTCTCTTAATAAATGTATTAAGTGACGTTTGGTTTTATTGTCTATCCACCTAGAAACCCGCATGCCACAACATCAACCGTAAAATTCAGAGTACTGACTGGATGACACTTCTAACCCCTTTGGGGCCCGAAGAGGCACTCGGCACATTTTATAATAACATTGACGATATAATTAAGCAGCACACACCACTATCTACGTCCAGAACGGCTGGCTTCCCAGTGTGGTTTTCCAAATCATTAATAAGCACTTATAAAAAAAAACAAAAGTCATGGGTCAAATGGAAAAAATACGGCAACATCGCAGACTACGAAACTTTTTCACAGCACAGAGCGTTATTTAAGGATAATTGTGGTAAATGTTTTTCTAAATACATCCAGTCGATAGAGGATAATATACATAACAACATTAAAGATTTTTGGGTCTATATTTCTAATCGCAAAGACAAACCCGGAATACCAGCTACAGTACAATATAATGACATTATATCCAACGATCCTCAATCGATATGCAATATGTTTTCCGATTTTTTTTCTTCTGTATACGAGCCAGCTTCACCTGCTCTTTCTCAATGGGAGCCACCTTTAGACACATCATCTAACGACATAATTATTTCTGACCTTAATTTCAAAGAGGAAACAATAATGAAAGAACTGAAATTACTGGATCCAGCTAAGGGCCCAGGTCCAGATGGTCTGTCGGCATATTTTCTCAAAAATACTGCCACTTCTATATGCAGACCCTTGGCAATAATATACAATAAATGTATCACTGAAGGTGTCATGCCGACTCTATGGAAACATGCTAACATCACACCTGTACACAAAGCCGGATCGAAACGCAGTGTTGAGCATTATCGACCAATTTCTATTCTATCTACCTTGTCGAAACTTTTTGAAAGGCTAGTGCATAACGAAGTGTATCCTGTTTTACATAACGCTATCTTACAGCAACAGCATGGTTTTGTTAAGAAGCGGTCAACAGCAACGAATTTATTGGTCTTCTCTAGTGACCTGTTTGAAAAGATGGATAATCGTATACAGGTTGATGCAGTGTACACGGACTTTCAGAAAGCTTTCGACAAGGTGGATCATGAATTACTGTTAAACCGGATTGCCTTCAATGGTATTCGCGGTAACTTGTTACGATGGTTTATTTCTTACATCACTAATCGCTGTCAACGTGTTGTAATAAACGGTTATCATTCTGACGCTGTTCGGGTTACCTCAGGTGTCCCTCAAGGCTCTATTCTCGGTCCTCTTTTATTCATCCTCTTTATTAATGATATTGGTAACTGCTTTCACAATTCAAAATTTTTGTTATATGCAGATGACCTTAAGATATACAGACCTATTCAAAGCTTGCAGGACTGTTTCCTACTGCAAGAAGACTTGGACAGACTGACGGACTATTGTTATTCAAGTAAGCTTCTACTAAGCATTCCCAAGTGCAATTTTATAAATTTCACCAAAAATAAAAACATTATTAGGTTTGCGTACTCTTTATGTGGTAACCCACTGAATAAAATTAATTCAGTACGTGACTTGGGCATATTATTTGATTGTAAACTCTGTTTGGACTTACATATTGAAAAAATAATAAATAAAGCATATAAAATGTATGGATTTATAATGAGATCCACTCAAGACTTTAAACGGACCACGTCGTTCCTCTGTCTGTATAAATCACTAGTCCGTTCCCAGCTTGAATATGCCGTTCCCATCTGGAACCCATACTATAAGAAGTACATTGACTCAATAGAAAATGTACAACGCAGATTTCTCCGTGCAATGCATTTTAGATGTTACAGAACGTATTTGCCGTACGACCAGCTGCTTAGCAGATACAACCTCTTGACGCTTAGCGCCAGACGCAAACAACTAGAAGCAATGACCCTATATAATATTGTTAATGGCAACTTTGATTGTATCGATCTGAATAATGTACTCTGTTATGCCGTCCCTCGGACTGTTCATAGAAGGCAGGTGCGAGCGGGTACGCTATTTGCAATAGGTACCTGCCGATCTAATACTGGCCAACGTTCACCAGTCCGGCGAATGGCAGCGTCTTATAATGAAGATTTCGAACACTTAGACATATTCATGTGCTCCATAAAATTGTTTAGAAGCCTTTTGTATGAGACACTTTCACGTTCTTAAATATGTAACTTTATCTTGTTTATAATATTTTTCTTTTTAGTTTTTACACTAGTTTTATGAAACTGTCATACACGAACATCGACGCCCTAGCATTTTAAAAAGTTGTTCAATCACGGTAATCTGTGAACAGCGCTGTGGGCTACATTATTATTTAAGTTAAAATGTTATTATGTTGTAATATCACATAGTGTAGCTGTTTGTTGTTCCTATTTAATAAAATAAAAATAAAAATAAAATAAAATATGTGTTTGAGCCGTTTAGGGTTGAAACACTAGGGCCATGGGGCCCGAGTGCCCACAAACTTTTCATAGACATCGTCAAGCGTATAGTCGACGCCTCGCGTGACCAGAGGGCTGGCCTATTTCTAGGTCAAAGGATCAGCATTGCCATCCAACGTGGCAATGCTGCCAGCGGTCTGGGCACTTTCCCCATTGACAGCGATGTGGATGAGTTTTTTGACGCCCTATAAATTTTTGATTTTAGTTTTTATATTCAGTTATTTTTGTAAATATTTAACTATTAATATTAGTTTTTAGGGTTCCGTAGTCAACAAGGAACCCTTATAGTTTCGCCATGTCCGTCCGTCCGTCCGTCCGTCCGTCCGTCCGTCCGTCTGTCCGCAGTTTAGCTCAGAGACGCACAGTACTAGAGAGCTGTAATTTGGTGTAAATATACGGATTTGTTGGGCCGAAAAAGTGGTAAAATAAAATATCGTAAAATATTTTTTTTTAGGGTACCTCCTGTACACGTAAAGTGGGGATGTTTTATTTTTTTCTCGCGTACCCCTTAGTGTGGGGTATCATTAAATAGGTCTTTAAAAAATATTGATAATATCCATTAACAATTTTTGGAAAAAAAAATTCGTTTGTGAAATATTAAGGTTTAAAGTGCTAAATTTTGCTCGACTCGAGTGTCCCCCCCCTCTACCAGCTAAACGGTTATTTTTGGGGGTGTGAAAAAATTCACAATAGTAGTTTAAATAACGAAGTTTAAAAGAAAATTATCATGACTAAGTAGGCTTTACAACTTTACGAGTAATAGTCGACCAACTTATAAAATGTACTTGGATAAATATTTTCTTAAACAAAATGTATCGAAAAACATGTTCTTCAACTGCAAATGTAAGTTTGTCAACTTTATTTTTACAGCTTTAATAGGTATGTTTTTACGGTATGTTTTTTGGGGATAGGTACCTAGGTTTTTATCGTCAACAATTTTTAACTAACTTCAAAAAAAGGAGGAGGTTCTAAATTCTTCGTAATCTTTTTTTTATGTATTTTCCTCGATTTCTCAAAGACTCCTGGACTGATTTTGAAAATTCTTCTTTTTAGAATTAAATTCAGCGAATCAGTTTAGTTAGTTCGCATAAGTATTTTGATGGGCAACTACGGAACCCTACACTGTGCGTGGTCCGACACGCACTTGGCCGGTTTTTAAATTTAGTATGTATTTATATAATAATAGTTTCTATATTAATTATACTCTACAGAGTGTTTCTTAAAATAAACTCAGGAAGTGAAGACTTAAAAAAAAACTATATTTTTGGCTTCGGTATCGATTGTAGATCACACCCCAAGTTTTCTTTTTAAAAAATATTCAATGTACAGTTTTGACTTTCCTACTATTTTATTACATTATAATGTATAGATATAGATAGATTTCTGAAACATGTTATGACTTAAAAATGTTTTTCTTACTAATTATCAAAACCTTCGAATATTAATCTATATATATAAAAAAACAGGGTTTTTTCTTTTGACTCGACTACAGCCGAAACCGCTAAACGCAGAAATTTGAATTTTGGACAGCAGTTGCAGTATACTATGTAGAGTGGCAATAAGACGGGATTTTGCGAAAATCCTCCTCTAAGGGGGTGAAAAGGGGTGAAAACATTTGTATGAAAAATCTTATTCCTTGGGTTTATAAACTTGAAACTTGGTGCGAATATGAGTATAAGTAAATAAAAAAGATGGGTATTATTAGTTTTTTAAAACTACCCTCCATTGGTAATCTAGACGATGTTAAAGTTTGTATGGGAAAATCTAAAAGCGTGAGCTGATGAATTTAAAAATCAGTATTTGTATACTAGATAAGAATTAATGAAACACGTGTTTTTGGATTTTTCGAAAATCACCCCTCAAGTTGGTAAAAAGGGGTATTCAAGTTTTAAGGGGAGGTTCTTTAACCGCTAAACGTATAAAATGAATTTTTGTCGGTAGTTGCAATTTATTATGTAGGTGATCACTAAGAAGGGATTTTGCGAAAATCCTCCTCTAAGGGGGTGAACAGGGGTGAAAACGTTTGTATGAAAAATCTTATTCCTTGGGTTTATAAACTTGAAACTTGGTGCGAATATGAGTATAAGTAAATAAAAAAGATGGGTATTATTAGTTTTTTAAAACTACCCTCCATTGGTAATCTAGACGATGTTAAAGTTTGTATGGAAAAATCTAAAAGTGTGAGCTGATGAATTTGAAAATCAGTATTTGTATACTAGATAAGAAATAATGAAACACGTGTTTTTGGATTTTTCGAAAATCACCCCTCAAGTTGGTAAAAAGGGGTATTCAAGTTTTAAGGGGAGGTTCTTTAACCGCTAAACGTATAAAATGAATTTTTGTCGGTAGTTGCAATTTATTATGTAGGTGATCACTAAGAAGGGATTTTGCGAAAATCCTCCTCTAAGGGGGTGAACAGGGGTGAAAACGTTTGTATGAAAAATCTTATTCCTTGGGTTTATAAACTTGAAACTTGGTGCGAATATGAGTATAAGTAAATAAAAAAGATGGCCATTATTAGTTTTTTAAAATTACCCTCCATTGGTAATCTATTAGACGATGTTAAATTTTGTATGGGACAATCATAACGCGCTAACCCAAAAAATTTAAAACTCAGTTTGTTTTTGTGTTTTTCGAAAATCGCCCCCTAAGTTGGTGAAACGGTGTGATTAAGTTTTAAGGGAAAGATTTTACTGCTTGCTTTTATAAACTCTAAACTGGGTATAAATTATCTCTAAATCGAATAAAGGATGCGTATTTATTTATATTTAAAAATCAACCCCTAGCAGGGTGAACATCGGAAAATCAGTTTGTCTACACTAATATTTCAAAAAGAGGAAAGATTTGATTGTTTGTTTGTATTGAATAGGTTCCAAAACTACTAGACTATTGATTGATTTTCCAAAAATATCCTATAAGGAGGGTGACCGGGCATTAAATTTACTGAGTTCGAAGTTAGAAACACGCGCAGACGAAGTCGCGGGCAAAGTGCTAGTAAAATAATAGAATTAAAAGTTTTCAGCAAAACTTTTTCAAAAAAATAAAAAGTAACCGCCTTCAAAAACAACCATAAACAAAGGATAAAATAACCTTCAAAACTTTTCTTTCGAAAGTCGGTGACTTTTTTTTATTAATTTCATTGTCTTTTTGCCACCGACTTCCGAATGAAATGTTTTGAAGGTTATTTTACCCTTTTTTGTGGCTGTTTTTGAAGGCGCTTACATTCTTTTGAAAAAAAAAAAAATATTCTTTTTAGTTTAAATATTCAACCACAATTCTTGTCAAATACGAGTACATCATTTTCTTATAAGAGCACTAGAATTTTGTAATCCGTAATACCGGTAATACTCGTAACATCGTTAAAATCTCTAACATTCATAATTCTCTATAAATAAATAAATTTGAGGGTTGCCCTCGATTTCTCCAGGATCCAATCATCAGATCCTGACATGGTGACAATGGGACCACTCCTGAAGTATCTCCTTTCGAACAAAAAAAGAATTTTGAAAATCGGTCCACAATTGGCGGAGTAGTCGCGTAACAAACACACAAAAAAAAAAAAAAACACGTCGAATTGATAACCTCCTTCTTTTTGAAGTCGGTTAAAAATTAGGAAAAAGTCGTAGTTGTTGAAATTCACTGATATCTTACACGAGGCGAAGTGTAAGGGCGCGTAGTGCAGGTCGTATCCGCGGAGAGCGTGCGCGTGTGCGGCTGACAGGGGCCCCCAGTGCACGCGCAGAGAGCGCGCCGACAGCGCCTCGCATGCCACGCCGCGCGGCGCCTCCTCCGGCACTGCAACACAGACACTCATGTAGCGCAGCACACGACACGCCGGCGCCGGCCGGTGGCGCGCGCGGCCGGGCGGGACAAGTACCTCCGTCGGCGGTGGTGGCGTACACAGTGGGCGAGTGCGGGCCGGCGCCGGCGCGATTGTAGGCGCGGAAGCTTAACGCGTAGCGCGCGAAGGGGCGCAGACCCGCCAGCGTGAGCTCGGCGCTGCTCCAGCCCGCCACACACTCGCGGCCGGCGCGCGCCCCGTCCGCCCCGTCCGCCCTGTCCGCCGTCTCCGCCCCGTCCCCATCGTCGTCGAAGCGGCCCAGCTCGCGCCACGATACCACGTAACCCAGCAGCTCGCCGTTCCAGCTGTCCTGCGGCGGAGCCTGCGAGAGTGCGGGGCGCCTGGTTAATGCTGTTTGACAGCTATGCATGAACCTTCGCTACGTGCTGTAAAGTAGGTACTCACCGACCACGCGACGTGCAGCTCACCGGGGCTCGACGCTCTCACCCGGACGTTCTGCGGGGATGCAGTGGGAGCTGTTGGAATGTATGATAATAGTGTTACAAATTCATTTATTTATTTCTTTCATCCGTTTTCTTTCTTTCGTCCTAAGCATAGAGCTACCTTCTTCAAGGGTAGTGAACATCAGGGGCTCGGAGTGCGGCGACATTCCTACGTGGTTGGTGGCGGTCAGACGTAGCGAGTAAGCGGCGGCCGGCCGGAGCCCCTCCAGACGCGCGGACATCGTGAGCAGCCCGTCCACGTCCACTCTGCGCAAACAAATACCTATAACTGAATGAACGATGCCGGACGGGAAACTTGAATTGTACTGAAAGTTCAAGTGTGTGGATATTTACCTGTCGTCGTGCGGTAGCAGCGTGAGGTTGACGGCATTGCTTCGTGTCTCGGCAGCCGGCAGCGCGTGGAGCGCCGTATACAGTGCGGTGAAGGAGAGGCGTGGGGAAGGCGCGGGCGTAGGCGTGGGAGGCGCGGGCCCCGCCCATACCAGACGGACCCAGCGCGCGCCCACGCCGCCCAGGCGCAGGCGGCGCGGCGCTTCCGGCGGCTCTGTCATCACATAGCACAAAGTCAAGTATAGAAGTTCGAGTCCTGACACTTGGCATAGATCTACACTTACCTTCCACGTGCAGGTACATGAGCTGGTCGCTGCGGCCGTATGCGTTGTGTGCGTGGCAGCGGTACTCGCCGGCGTCGGCTCGTTCCGCGGCGCGCAGCGTGAGCGTGGAGCGCAGGCCGCCCGGCGCGCGCGCTTCGCTCACGGCCCAGCGGTAGGAGGCGAGGTCGAGGCGCGCGCCACCACGCGACCACTGCACGTGCAGCGGCGCGTCGCCGAGCGCCACGCATGTGAGCGCCGTACCCTGCCCACGCACGCAGGTCACGTTGCCACCCGACCCTTCGAAGTGTGCCGGCTCTATAGATATTTCATACTTTAATCATGTTTCTTTGATCTGAGTCTATTCCATGAATAAAAAAAAGTATCATAAAATAAAAATTATGAATGGTTAAAAACACACCCATTTATACCTACGTTTTTTCCCACGTTTTTAAGTTTTTATACTCGTACACTCACTTTTCAAACAAGAAATTAATTTTCACCTCACCCGCTCGGAAAGATTCTATTTCTCATTCAAAATCTGAGCGCAAAACTCCATTTTGTGCTCTAGAGCACAAAGTGTTGTTTAAAATTCGAACACGTCTTGTATTCAATTGTTTTCTACACTGACAGGCGAGCCGCCCCCAGTATAGGTCAATGACCCCACTTCATTTCCTCGCTGTGTGAGGTGAAAAGTTGTGTGTTGCACTCGGCAGCAAAGTTTTTCTGCGTCTCGTACCTTTGAAAACTTCGCATCGCTCAGGATTCTATATTTGAACCGCTCGTTTCTCTCGCGGTTCAATCTTAGAATCCTTCGCTCGCTCAGTTTTCAATTCAAGTACTCGCGCCAAAAATCAACTTTGCAGCCTTGCATAACAAATAACTATTGTTTGTTTGTCGTTCCGGTTGGACTTTTGCAACTCGATTTTGAGGCACTTCTCGATAAGCTAGCAGGCTGAAATTTTGCACACGCTCTAAGTTCTGATGACAATACATGACTAGCTAAGAAACGTCATAACAAATCCAATATGGTGGCCTCCCCAAGATGGCGGACTGGCTGTTTGAAATCCACCCCCATGATATGGGCATCAAATGATAGTGTTTGCTGTCAGGAATACGAAAAAATAGTCACGTGACTTAAATCCAATATGGCGGACGTCCAAGATGGCAGACAGGCTATTTGAAATGCACCCCTATGATATGGATATCAAATGAAAGGGTTTGCAGCTGTCAGGAGTACGAAAAAAATAGTCACGTGAGCAGGCCTGGCTTACTCCGCGGTGTAGGTATAAAACTGCAAGTAGATGCGGGGCCATTACGTCGTGGCCGTAACAAACGGCTGTCGCCCACCGCCCGTTTCGTACGCGCACCGTATCTTATTTATTTTTGATACGTATGATTACGTACAAGTAAAAATGAAGATAATAAAAAAAATACGTGTGGCACTCGGGGACTGCCGCGGTAAAGCTATTGCATAGCATTTTTTATTAACTTATGCATTTTTTTTCTTTTTTTTAGACTATGATCAGCCACGTCAATCAAGTGAAAGGTCAAAAAAAGCAAACACCGTGCCGAAGTCTGTCGAACTGAAACGACGTTAGACGATGCGGAGTGTTAGGTTTATTTTTGTTAGGTGGTTTCGTCACGGAATTTCTTGATTCGGTCGCCGCGCTCAGAACCCGCGATAAAAGCTATGCAATAGCTTAATAAATGCACTTTGTTCATTCATATTCAAAACACTTTATACACAAATTTTACAAGTACAGCTATTCACTGTTGTACATAAATACCTATACCACCTATATACTTTCTCATAAACAGCTGCTTATGTATTCGTCCGATTTCGGAGCAGCTCGGCTCGATTCGTGCGAGTTTCGTAGAGTCGTACAAACGCACACAACGCCGTGTCGAAGACTGCCGAACTGAAACGCCGTTAGACGATGCACGGCCTTCAAGCCACACCTCCTTGCCCGTCGGAGTGGGGAGCGTGAGGTTTTTTCGTTACGGAATTTCTGGATTCGGTCCCCGCGCTCAAGGCCCGCGATAGAAGCTATGCAATAGCTTAAAATGAAGAAAAGCAAATATTGCATAACTTTTGGTTGTTTAAATAATAACAGTGATAGGAGTCTCACGTTTTTGATAAAGTACGTACCTAGAGACCTTTAATAATAGCAAATAATGTATTTAAGTGCCGGGTACCCTACAGTAAATAGTAGATGTTTTATCGAGAAGGCGGCTGCTTACCGTGTACGGTGATGTTGACATGCTTGATGAGCGGCGGGCCCACTTGGTTGTCGGCGACGCAGCGGTACAGGCCAGCGTGCGCGCGCGCGGCCGCGGCTGCCGACAGCGAGCCGTTGTGCGCGCGCACGCCCGCCAAGCCCCACGCCGCCCCGGCCGCGCCCACCTGCTCCCACTGCTCCGAACCCTCGCCGCTCAGCGAGCCCAGTGAGCCTGTGGAATAACAACTTTTTTTGGGTCAAGCTAACCACCCTATACCCAAACCACTGAAACTCCTACGCAGGCAGGCCGCTAGCGCGTACACTGAGAAAAATTTCCTCTGCCGCGCTACGTAAAATAAGGACAACAAAAATCGACCACAATGACGTGTGTAACCCGCTCCATTACGCGTAAGTAGTCAGTCATACGTAGTCGGCATACTGACGCTCATCATGGAGCGGCTTACGTAATTTACTCGTGGTCGATTTTTGTACGTACGTACGTAGCATGACATCCGGCTACATAATACGCAAGTCGCACTGAATACTCCTCTGACTACGACTGCAACACCCGTATACTGTTGTTGCGGGCACAGTAGAACACGGTGAACCTTACGTGTGTACCATGGCGGCTTACGTACGATACTGTAGCGGGCATAGTAAATAATGATGAGCCATATGTGTGCACCGCGGCGGCATATGTACGATACTGTGGCGGACACAGTAAAACACGGTGAGCCGTACGTATGTACCACGGCGGCATACGTATGATACTGTGGCGGACACAGTAAATCACGATGAGCCGTACGAGTGTACCACAGCGGCTGTACGAAACTGTAGCGGGCATAGTAAATAATGATGAGCCATATGTGTGCTCCGCGGCGACATACGTACGATACTGTGGCGTTTCATCCCTACTCGCCTCACGCTCAGGGCACCGCGCCATGGAGACATGGCGCGGTGCCCTGAGCGTGAGGCGAGTCCATCATCAACGTGACCTGTGAGGACTCACATAGTGAGAAAGTCTCTAGAAGAGCTTACTATAGAAATGATCCTATGAAGTAAGGTCTTGATTCGAAACCCGAAACCGAGGGGTGTCATTCACGCGCGGAGAATCTTAACACCGCAATTCAGAAAGACGCGTCATCGGCACAGCGCCATCTAGCGACCCATTTTTAAATATTCAAATATGGATCATGACTTTGAGCAATACGTTACCACTGTTACGGGTTAAGTAAATTACGCTATGCTACTCTGTGCGGAATCAATAAACCGCATACGTAAATGTTAAGAGTGCGCCACAGTAATTTCATGATGCGGCTGACGTCGTAAAGATTATACGCACCGAACACAGTCAGGAGGTAAACGGAGTTCGTAAAATGAGCCAGGATACGTAAATGATTATGTAGGCGGAGACATTATTAATTATCTAGTGTGCGTAAAATGTATCGGCATATCCCCGACCCATGCTCGTACATTATGTACGTAACCGGGACCATTACTTAATGAGTCGGAGTCAGTGCAATGATTTGGAAACCAGTTACTGTTGTAAAGAGCCTAGATACTGAAATAATGCGGCTGTATAACTTCGTTCGTATAGCGTATACATTTTTCCTGGTTCCGGGTTAAATAAATTACGTGTGCTGCTCTGTTAATACATATGCGGCATCATTAAACCGCATACGTAAACGTTAATAATGCGGGCACAGTAATTTCATGATGCGGCCTCGTTACAAGTAACTTGTTTACATTGTCTTTACAGAGCATTATGCCGCATACTTACTTAACATAGTGTCGTTTCATTATAAGTATGGCTCTTATAATTTTCATGTGAAAAGCACATTATACGTATCTGGCTACCAGTACATTACAAATTTGCCAATTTTAAGTAGCCCGTTTTTCTCAGTGTACGTGTAATACTGAACATGGCCCCCTTGCAATAATTACCTGTCCAGGTCAAGGTTGTTAGAAAATTAGTATTATCACATTGGGGTGTCAAATCATTTAGAATTATTTGACCCGCCTAAATACTATCATTTTATAAATGGTATACCTGCTGCTATAAAAGCCTACACCTTCGAGTTGCTAGACGCTGCGAACGAAAATGTACCTAAATAATAAATTGTACGCGTGTATGTAATTTCTGAATCTGACTCGTTCACGTCACTTGCCCCGTTTTTTGATATTAACAAATTGACTGATTTTGAATTGATTTTGCCCGTTTTTAGTAAGGTTTTTGAAAAAGTAATGCTTGATCAGATGCTTAACCATTTTAACATCAATAAAATTTTACATGATCAAAAGTATGGTTTCACCAAGGGACGTTGTACAACTGACGCCGGTATCACCCTATTGAAGCACATAATTTTACTGCATGGGAAGAGGCACAAGACGCCATAGAAATATTCTGTGACCTCTCCAAGGCATTTGATTGCGTAAATCACGATACTTTGCTTTTTAAACTTTCATGAGCATTACGGTCTAAGTAAACTTGCAATTAGTTTGATAAAATCTTATTTGTGTGATAGACAGCAGCAAGTTCAGATAAATGGGGGTTCCGCAAGGCTCAATATTGGGTCATTTTCTCTTTCTTGTATACAATATCAATGATCTACCCTATTTAAAAAAAAAAACATCCTCACAATACCATTATTGTAAAATATAATATAAATATTTTTTAAGAATCTAAAGTCCGTTTTTTAATCTCGTAGACTGAATTGACAGGTGCAAATGGTAAACTGACATAAATTTCAATAGTATTTACGTCAGTTTTGATGTTATCATTTGTCAATTTGGTCTACGAGATTAAAAAACAAACTACAGATAACGTAAATAAAGCTTTACGTCAGGTCCATGATTGGTTTACTGCAAACAATTTAGTATTACCTAAATGGAAAAAATACTAAATGTATAAGATTTGCTTTACCAAATTAAATGTTAAAAGCACAAATTATGATATAGTATTGAATCAAGAGAAACTTGAATTTGTCGATAAAACAGTTTTCCTGGGGATTACGCTTGATGCACGGCTACAATGGAGACCCCATTTAACAACTCTTGCGGGGCGGCTAAGTTCAGCAGCATACGCTGTTCGAAAAATCTGTCAATTTACCGATGTAGATACTGCTAGAATTGTCTATTTTAGTTACTTTCACAGTATCATGTCTTATGGCATATTATTGACATATTTTATTGTGGGGACGGGCTGCCGACATCGAATCTATTTTCATTTTGCATAAGAGAGCCATCAGGGCCATATACAATCTCCGTACACGCGATTCTGTCTGTTTGTCTGTCTGTCTGTGGCATCGTAGAGCCCGAACGGATGAAGCGATTTAAATTTCGTTATTTTTTTTGTATTAAAGGTGAATTACGTGCAAATGTTGTTAAACAAGTTTGCTGAAAATCGGTTGAGCCGTTTAAAAGTTGTGGGGGTGAAAATGGGTAAGGATAACCGAATATCTGCAAATATACTCGAGTGGGGTCTCAAATGAAAGCGCACTGAAAGGGAATATTGATGACTTAATCGAGAATGCTCTTAGCATCGTTTGATGAGAAAGTTGGTCGTGGGACAATTGGGACATGGAAATCCGATTGTCAAGTGAGTGTCAATTGCTACATCTCAGTCTTTGCAATGCTGCTAAAGATGATTATTTTGTCATTGTGGACTGTTCATAAATTACCCTAGGCTGATAAAATTTTCGTTTTTCTCAAATCACGTAATTATAGTGGAAAATATGAAGATGGTACCCCGGAAGGGGTAGAGGTAGAGCCCACCCCCCGCTCTATAATTTCATTGTATCTGATACTGACCTATACGTCTGTACCACGTGATGGAGGGCGACGGGTTGCCCTTCGCAGCGCACTCCAACTGGAGAGGGGCGCCGAGCAATGCGGCCGCGTCCAGCGGCTCCGTGAGCCACGCCGGCGCAACTGTGGGGACAACGATACTGTGAGCACTGAGCAGTGAGTGAGCAGGCAGCACGGGGCGGGGCGGGCGGCGGCGGACTTAGCGCACTCACCCTTAACGCTGAGCGTGGCGGTGTAATTGACTGCGGCGGCGTGGTTGGATACGCGGCACGTGTAAGCACCGCTGTGCCGCGCCGACAAGTCCGAGAACATCAGTAGTGAGAACTCGTTCAAGCTCTTCTCTTCTATCTACACAATTGCACGTTTAATGACCTCGTTTACATTTCTCGCATACAATAAAAGACAGCATGCGACCGTAATAGATCAGACCTGTAGGTTAGCCGGGAGCGGCGCACCGTCCTTCAGCCACGAGAAATACATGGGTTTGTCGCCGGAAGACACGCCGCACAGCACTTGCACTGAACTGCCTTCCGTCAGCTCCGAAGAAAACATAAACGGCGAAATTTTTGGAGGATCTAGCAATAAAACGTAAAATTTATCATTTAGCGACATTGATAAGTCGACGATTCACATTCAATAATAAGGTGGTGTCACAAATTGTTATTCGCTACATGTACAGACGCCATGCACATCAAACAACCTAAAACTGCCAAATTTTTTATAAGTTTTTCGACCTTATCACAATAGTGGAATGTTAATGTTCGATTGGTATTTGACAGATTCGTAGTAGGTTGACCTGCAGCTGGCGTCTATGCATTACCTAAAAAAATGTTATACTTATAACTACATACATGAAATAACAAAAATTAACCACCGGGACGATACTAGATGTTATAGGATATTAAAGGAAGTTGAACCAGTTTGTGAACGTTTATAAAATGTAACATTCTTAACATTATTGGAGCAAAGTGTTGCAGACTGTTATAAAATGCTACCGTGCCATACAATGTTTTATGACGTCGTACAGTGTGTCTGGATATGGACTAGAAATATTCTAAATACATGTTGCTGTGTGTGTAATGAATACCGACGTGATCGCTGTTTATTAAGGGTCAGGGTCCTACGCACCTTAACATAATATCTGTTTTCGGTAGTGGCTAGATGCGGAAGGCGGAGGACTGGGTGTGGTGACTCACCACCACACCCAGTCCTCCGCCTTCCGCATCTGATCCAATCTTCGCATCCTGAGAATGACAAATGTTTACCAGTGGATCAAGCTGTTTATAAAGATGATTATGATCATCAATTGGAGGAATTCAACCATTTTATGGGCGAACAATGATTAGCTGATAATAGAAACTTGGCCCCCTTTCTAACAGGTATGTTTTTGTTGGGGTTTCAATCCTTTTTTAAAAAAAATCGTACCATATCCAATGCCAAGTTTAGATGCACTTTAAAATGAGATGCATTTCGGCCAGATGAACCGTTGACGTGAATAAGGTGGCGAGTAGTGGCTGAATGCGGAAGGCGGATGACGGGTATAGTGGGGAGTCTTGGGAATGGCAAATATTTATCAATGGATCAAACTGTTATTGAAGATGATCGAGACGATGGTTTAAAGTGCATCTAATAATACAACATTTTATACCCCGTCTCCTCCCCCAAACCAATTATATAAACAATTTTCTGCAAATCAATTTAAAGTGGGCAATAACAATAAAGTGAATTTATTAATTAATATGTATCTAATCCATATGATGGTTGCTGAGAAAGGGGCGGCACATGGTGTGGGGCCGAAGGCGCCTAGGACCGCAAATTCGCCTCTGCATGTCATTCTTTCTCTTATCTCTCTAAGTTTAGATCTCTCTGTGATAAAATAGGCTTATTCGAAGAGCAACAGTACTGTTTTACGTCTACATTACAAAACAACTTCAACAGGATAGTGGATAAGACCCAATTTCACAGTGTAAGTGTTTGTATCTTATGATATACTTCAATACAGTTGTTATTTATAAGTATTTAGAACGTCGCTAGTCCATGTCCGGACACATCATAATAGCTGTGCGGGAGCACCTTAAGATGGCATGTACTGACTGCGGACTTGTATGTCGACGTCGCGGCGCGCGGCGGGCCCGGCGGGCGCGGCCACGGCGCATGCGTAGTGGCCCGCGTCGGCCGCCAGCGCGGGCGCCAGCCGCAGCGCCGCGCCGCGCGCCGCCACCCGCCCCGACCCGCCCAGCGCCACGCTCGCGCCGCGCCGCCACCACGAGATCGAGCTGCGGCACATCACAGTCACAACATCACGACCGACAGTTCAACACGATGGTAACTTCGCTCGCGTTCATACACCGTGACTTTTTAGTCGTCTTACAAAAGGGGTCCACTTAATGTATACGACCTAAAATATCTCTAGGGATGTTTTTTTTTAATCATGAATTGTTATTTTTATTTTTGATAGATAGGTACATTAGAAATATGAAACACTCTGTTAAAATGTTTACGTATCAAGCTGTAGAGTATACCTACCCAGCGCAATAGTCGGGCAGATCATGCCATCTCCATTTTCTATGAGACAAGGGTGTTTCTAAGTACGCCTTGCGTCATAATAACGAATAAAAATTTTATTTTTGTTTTCAAACCTCTGAAATACCTATTTTTTTATTATAAACGGTCGTGTTCTAGTCATTGGATACATGAACTGGGCTGCTTTTGTAAGACGACTAAAAAGTCACGGTGTATGTCCTTCATTACCAGACTACCAGTCACACATCATCACTGTACCAAGGATTTGTTTCCGTATTACGAGCAGGATTAAAGGCCATTCTTTTCATTGCTCACTTTCAATTATATTTTTAGCTAAGTTATAAATGTCTGTTTTATTGATGTCAAAAATAAAGCCGCGTTTTGATTGCGATGCCGTGTATGGAATAGTGGAATACTTTAGGTGCCGTCACTATTTTGAATACCTCAACCTCATATACATTCTAGCTATTGGAAACAGATGATTTTGAAGTCTACAAATTCTTAATGAATTTGAAATCGGATAGTGCTACTGGTTTTGACAATATTTCGACGAAATTCCTAAAACACATTAGTCAAGAAGCTGTTCTAACTCACCTCACTAATCTTTGGTTTCGAAATGTTACATTCCCAGCTCTGTTAAAACAGTCTATTATAACCCCAGATCACAAGGTTGGGGACTGGGACGACGTCAATAATAATTTATAGGCCCATTTCGATTCTACCATCCATATTAAAAGTCTTAGAGAAAATTATTAATATTAGATTGATGTAATATTTCAATAAATTCTACCTATTATCTCACTCTCAATTTGGCTTCAGACAAGGTTTAAGTACCGAGGATGCAGTTACTGCACTAAGTTCTCAGGTATTTGAACAATTTGATGGTGGAAACAAATGCTTAACAGTATTCTTAAACCTCAGAAATGCCTTTGACACCGTCTCTGTCCCAATCCTTGTCAACGAGCTGGAATAAGCTGGAATAAGAGGTAATGCACTCTGCCTTCTCAGTGATTAACTCTCAACTAGAAAGCAAAGAATAAAGATAGGAAGCTACATTAGCGATGCCATGGATGTGCCATACGACGTCCCGCAGGGTAGCGTACTTGGTCCAACACTCCTCTTGCTTTATATATGACCTTTGTAACAAACAAATAAAAAATGCCAGTCTTTGCGTACGTCGATGATTGCAGCTATTAATAATAATAATAATAATAATAATTTATTTATTTCCAATAACAAAGTATTTGTACAATATGGATGGTACTAAATCTATTTGAACATGTAGGTTAAAACAAACAAATCTGTGGGTGTAGTGCTGTTCTCCTAGCTAAGTTGCAGCGCAACCTGTGTTTAGGAGAAACAGTGCCTGCCCCATATTAATATATTAATTTTATTTGGAACAATGACATGTTACAAATTACCATAAATGTTACAAAGAGGTGATAGTAATTTCTAGTTTTTTTTTTTTTTTTTTTCTCTTAGAATAATTAAGACTAAATCTAAATTTGTGTATATGTGTTTAAATGTATGCGTGTTATGTTCTTGTGTCTGTTTGTTAGTGTAGTGTATGTTTATGTATGTGTTATGTAATGCATGTTTTGAGTAAAGTTGCGCTGTAGATATTTTTGTGAGTTGACCAATTAGCAACAATAGTATTGATTACAGTACTAAACAGGGCTTAACTTTTTAAATGAATTTGAGAGAAACTCTTCTGTCTCATCATATGATTTCCCTAGAAGGCATGAACGAATAACTAATTTAAATTTAGAAGAAGGTAATTCATAAACCGGTGAAGATGAGTTAATTTTGTTGTAGAGTGAGGGACCAAGGTAATAAAAGAATCTCTTTGTGTAGGTGAAGTTAATCGGAGGAATAGTGCAGATGTTGTCTTTACGTCGCTTTGTGATAGGAATAAAAGGGGTTTCCTGATGTTGCTTCAGCAAAGTTTTCATAATAAATAATTGCCTTATATTAAGCTCATTACAGTCTTGATATAATTGCGTCGTTGGGTAACGAATAGGCCTAAAAGTTGCTATTTTCAAGATTGCTCTGTGAGCCACTTCCAAAGGCTTCAGGGTAGTTTTAGCGATTCCGCCCCAACAGGAAATGCAATAGCTAATAATTGAATTGCACAAAGCATAGTAAACGGTTCGAATGACTTTACTATTTGCGACGTACCGTAGATTTTTAAAAATGTAGATAAGCTTTCTAATTCTGCCAGTGATAACATTTATGTGTTCTTTATATGAGAGATATTTGTCCAGTGTTATGCCTAGGTACTTGATGGAGTCAGTAGAGGAGATTAAGGGACACTGGCAAACTGTTTGAGTAGGAGATTGACAGGTATGCACCTTTAGAATAAGAGGAATTTTTGGTTGTGAGGTTGAAGAAATCGAGAATGTCATAAATTTAGTTTTTGAAGCATTAAGCGTCAAGGAGTGAGACTGTAGCCAGTCAAAAGCTGAATTAAATCCAAGTTGTGCTATACTTTGGAGGGTTGACCATGAGTCTGCTACAAAAGTGAGTGCTGTGTCATCGGCAAAAGATATAATTTGTCCGTTCGTGACGCTAAGATTGCAAAGGTCATTAATGAATATCAGAAACATGGTTGGCCCCAAAATACTGCCTTGAGGCACACCGTAACAAATCGGACGCTCACCACTCATGTAGTCACCCATTTTGACCAACTGAGTGCGGTTTGAAAGATAGCTCCTAAAAAGCTCAAGCTGTAAACCTCTGACGCCCAAGCGTTCTAATTTTAGTAGAAGGGTATTTACCGGAACCGTATCGAAGGCCTTCGTGAGATCAAGGAAGATGGTAAGTACCTTTTTTTTGTTATTGATATTTGCAACTATATAATTAGTTAGTAGATGGACGGCATCTGCAGTTGATTTCTTTTTACGGAAACCAAACTGCTGAGTTGAAATTAATTTATAGTGCTCAATAAACTTGACTAGTCTATTATTTATAAGTCGCTCGAAGACCTTCGACAGGGCAGACAACACCGCGATTGGACGGTAGTTGTTAAACGAGTTCTCATCACCACCCTTAAATATAGGATGTATTACAGCTCTCTTGAAAGAGGTAGGAAAAATAGCGTTCTGTAAACAAATATTTAAAATATATGTTAAGACTGGTGCTAATAATCTTGAGTATCTTTTGAGAAAAGCGGAGGAAATACCATCCCAACCAGTTGCTGCACTTGACTTTAAGGATCCTATGATAGCAGTAATCTCATCAGTATCTGTTTGTTCGAGGACAAATGATGTAGACGCTTGTGTAGGCATACTTGCTTGAGGTAAATTTGGTTTGCTAGCGATACCATCGGCCAGTGTCCTTCCAATACTAATAAAGTAATCATTAATCTCATTGCATGTTTTAGTTGGTGTGTGGTTTTGAGATAGTAGTTGGGCTGATTGTTGCTTAGCCTTTGGAATGTTGACTATTCGCTTAATGGTGTCCCATAGAATTTTGGAGTTTGTTCCAGCTTTATGTAACTCTTGACTATCGTAAAGGCGTTTAGCTTTTTTAATTATTTTATTGCAATAATTCCTGTATCGCGTGTACGAAATTTGTAGAGTAGAATTAGTTGGTGATAGCTTTAATTGTCTGTGCAGTGAGTCCCTGTGTCTTAGGCATTTCAGCAAGCCAGGGGTTATCCAGGGCTTGAGGATTTTTTTCTTTGCTGGTACTTTAATGATAGTAGTGTTATTTGCAATTACTTTTTGTAATATTGTAATGAAAGTGTCGGTCGCTATATTAGGGTCTGATATGTGGTAGATATGAGATAGGTCTAAGCTTTCAAGGGAATTGTCAAGGGAATTAAAATCAATTTTATTTAACTTATTTGTAGCGTTAACTTTCGTGTTTTTTTTTTGTAAATGCAAAGGAGTAGCGAGTGATGATCAGTTACTGTAGTGTCAAGAACCAGTGAGATACTTTGTGATTTTGTTTTAATCATAATATGGTCAAGACAATTTTTACCCCTAGTAGGGAAAGTATGTGAAGGAAGAAACCCGTTAAAAGCTAGAGTGTTCAGATATTCATGAGAACGGTTGTCTAAAGAAGCGGGTTTAATATCTAAATTTATGTCACCACACATAGCCACTGTGTTAAATTTAGTAAAGGGGTTTGAACATTTTTGTATGGGCCATGTACCAGGTGCCATCCGCCATTTTGATTTTTTTTCAAAACGGCGTACACCAATGAAACTTTCATAAATCGATAGATCACATCAATACAAACATAAAATGTAGAGAGGCAAAATCTCGTAAAGCGTCAAGTTTCCGAGTTATGAGCTGTCAAAGATGTACAAGAGGTGCCATAGTTTTTTTTTATTTAATGTTTTGATTCGTTTTTAAATAACCGGAACATTGATTTTTATATACATATACAATTAAAATTAAATATAATTGCCTGAATATTGCGCTTCTTATGTACTTACTAATATAATTCCAAAAGGAATAATAAAGTTGGTGGATTGAACATCTGAGTGCATACTTCCAGTCAACCTTCAGGTGATTTGAAAGAAAGAAAAGGGATTTATTGACAAACAGGACATACGCACACACATAATATGAACTCAAGTATTACATTATAATATATAATTATATTATATTATATTTATTTGTAAAAAAAGTAAGGTTTACAATGACATGAGAAGGTTTAGTTGTCATACGAGTACAGTAAAAATTAAGGATAATATTAAGATTATTTTTACATTTAAAAACGTTACTTATGATGTACAGCGTGGCACAAAGTGTACGCAATGCGCACTAGAATTGAATCAAAATCTTGATCAAATTCCAATGCGTACTGAACAACATTATACATATACAACGTGTAACGGTAAATGCGCAAAACCTCGCGTGGGGTAACTCAGCCCATGTTACTGAACAATTTTTGTTCTAAGACTTTTGGAAAAAAAAATGGTTTTTCATACTGATGGGCCCGATCAATTTCTCATTTTGTATAAAAACCATTTTATTTTTTATGTTTTTTCCAAAAATCTTAGAACAACATTGTTCAGTAACATGGGCAGAGTTACCCCACGAGAGGTTTTGCGTATTTAACGTTACACGTTACATAATGACAAGAATCTATGTGAAACGTCCCCACTTTTGTAATCGACTCCTAAAAAAGGAGGTTACTCAATTCGACCGTTTATGTTTTTTTATGTTTGTTCGCGCAGAACTTCGTCGTTTATGAACCGATTTTGATGAATCTTTTTTTGTTGGAAAGAAGATATTTCAGATAATATTTATAATCAAGGTCTGATGATGGAAGACCAGAGAAATCGAACGGACCTTTCAAAAATCGTAAACAGACAATAAAACTGACAAACACCGCAGACGGGGAGATCGCCGTTGTAGGCGTCTATTTCTCCCCGAACCAAACCTGGGAGACGTCGTCGTCACCCTTGATTCCCTCCCCGCGCTCGTCCTCGGGGACTTCAATGCCAAAAGTCCGGCTTGGGGTTCCCGGTCCACGGACTATGCGCGGGCAGGATGCTCGAGCACTGGGTCCGGGCACAGGGCCTGGTGATCGAGAATCGGGGTTCTGTCCCCACGTGCGTGCGGATGCGGGGCGAGTCGGTGGTGGACATTACGTTCGCCACCTCCGACCTGTCACGGCGCGTCACCGACTGGCGCGTTGTGGAGGAGGTGGAGACCTATTCCGACCACCAGTATATCTGGTTCGACGTCTCCGCCCAGACCTCAGACTCGCCGGTCCCAAGTGGACGGAACCCAAGTGGTCCGCGATGGGCGCTGAAGCAGCTGGACTGCGAGCTATTCTTGGAAACCTCGATCGTGCAGGCTTGGGTGTCACCACCGGACAGGCCTGCCGACATAAACGACGAGGCGGAGTGGTTTCGGGAGGCCATGTCGGAGATCTGCGACATGGCCATGTCCCGGGTCCGGCAAGGACGCGCCCGGCGTCAGCTGTACTGGTGGTCGCGCGAGCTAGCAGCGCTGCGCGAAGCGTGCGTTGCCGCGCGACGCCGGTACACCAGATTCCGCAGGCTCCGCAGCCGACCTCCGGATGCGGCGGCCGTGGAGGCGGAGCTCTACGAGGGCTACAGGGCGGCGAAGACCGTCCTCCGCGACGAGATCTGGCGGGCCTAGGAATCGGCCCGCGAGGAGATGCTGGGGACTCTGGACGGGGACCCATGGGGCCGCCCCTACAAGTGGGTGCGAGAAAAGCTCCGCCCTTGGGCTCCCCCGTTGACACAGAGTCTCCAGCCTCAGTTCGTGGAGGACGTGGTGAGCGCCCTGTTCCCATCGCGAGGAGAGCATACTCCCCCGCCTATGGCTCCGTCTCCGACGGAATCTGGCGGTGAAGCTGGCGCAAACGCGGACCACAGCGACGGCAACGTCTACGACGCTCCAGCGGTGACCGAGGTAGACCTGAGAGTGGCGGTACAACGGCTCAAAGTCAAAAATACCGCCCCAGGACCCGACGGCCTGCCAGGGAAAGCCTGGGTCCTGGCCTCGGGGACTCTCGGGCCTCTACTGGGGGGGCTCTTTAGCGTATGCTTGGAGAGGAGCCAGTTCCCACTTCGTTGGAAGACGGGGAAACTGGTCCTGATCCAGAAGTTCGCATTCCGCAGTCATTGCAGACCGCCTCGTCGGGCACCTGAATCGGGTGGGCCCGAACCTCGCGGAGAGCCAGTTCGGCTTCCGCAGGGCGCGCTCGACGGTGGACGCCATCATGCGCGTGAGAGCCGTCACGACGGGGGATGCAGTGGCCCGGGGCAGGGTCGTCTTGGGGCCGTCCCTGTGGAACATCGGATACGACTGGGTGCTGCGCGGCGACCTCCCTGACGGCGTCAGCGTAATATTTTACGCTGACGACACGCTCGTGCTGGCGCAGGGAGAGTCACACTAGGCGGCAGCCGACCTGGCGACACAAGCGGTTGCGACAGTCGTCGAAAGGATCCGGCAGCTGGGACTCAAAGTGGCGCTGCACAAAACGGTGGCCATGTATTTTCATGGCCGCGTTAACGCGCCACGGTCAGAGTCCCACATAACGGTGGAGGGGGTTCGCATCAGCGTCGGGAGGACGATGAAGTATCTGGGACTGGTCCTCGACAGCCGGTGGAACTTCAGGGAGCATTTCCTGAGTTTGGCCCCAAGGCTGAACCGGGCAGCAGCCACCTTCAGGCGACTCCTGCCCAATCTCAGCGGGCCAAACGCCTCCTGCCGTAGGCTGCACGCCGGTGTCTTGCTGTCCATGAGCATCCGGACGCGACCCCTAAAGTTGGTCGCATGCCAGAGGGTCATGGCTATCCGGATGATCCGGGGATACCGCACGATCGCCGGCGAATCGGCCAACCTCCTTGCCGTATTGCTGCCCTGGGATCTGGAGGCGACTGCCCTCCAGCGCGTCTATGACCTGGCGACGCAAGCGGTTGCGACAGTCGTCGAAAGGATCCGGCAGCTGGGACTCGAAGTGGCGCTGCACAAAACGGTGGCCATGTGTTTTCATGGCCGCGTTAACGCGCCACGGTCAGAGTCCCACATAACGGTGGAGGGGGTTCGCATCAGCGTCGGGAGGACGATGAAGTATCTGGGACTGGTCCTCGACAGCCGGTGGAACTTCAGGGAGCATTTCCTGAGTTTGGCCCCAAGGCTGAACCGGGCAGCAGCCACCTTCAGGCGACTCCTGCCCAATCTCAGCGGGCCAAACGCCTCCTGCCGTAGGCTGCACGCCGGTGTCTTGCTGTCCATGAGTATCCGGACGCGACCCCTAAAGTTGGTCGCATGCCAGAGGGTCATGGCTATCCGGATGATCCGGGGATACCGCAAGATCGCCGGCGAATCGGCCAACCTCCTTGCCGTATTGCTGCCCTGGGACTGCCCTCCAGCGCGTCTATGAGTGGCGCGTGGAGGCGCAGCGCCGGGGCTCGTCCCCGCTGCCTCGAGAAGTCGAGGCGCGGTGGGAGGAGCTCCGGCGCGATCTCAGGGCAGTATGGAAGGAACGACTGTCGCGACCGAAGGCCGGGCACGCCGCAATTGCGGCGGTAAGACCCCTCTTTGAGGAGTGGCTGGAGCCTATCCAGCCACTCACGGCGTCCTGACCTACCGCATGACGCAGGTCCTCACCGGACACTGAAGTTTCGAGAGGTACCCTGTGTCTGATGAGAAAGGAGGAAACGCCTGGGTGTCACCACTGCGAAGATAGCCCGGAGGACACAGTAGAGCTTCGGTGCAAGACTGCCCCGCTTGGGCAGAGCACCGACGTGTCCTCACGGTGGTGATAGGCTCTCGCGCCCGACATTGATCGCGGCCATGCTGCGGGGCGAGACGGAGTTGGAAGCGGTCGCCTCCTGCGAAGCAGTCATGCTCGCGAAGGAGGAGTCGGGCCGCGTGAGATAGAGGACAATGTCCTCCCTCCGCCCCAACCGCGGTGGTGGACGCCCACGGTGACGGACATCGCAAGACGATCTCCGGCCACCGTAGGCCCGGGCATGCGGGCGGCGAGTAAAGGGCAACTCGCTGTCCGACCATGAACCATGGCCGGGTCGACGGCGCGTTGTGTTCCACGCGCGCCTCAAAGAGCGTCTGCAAAATGAAGCCGGGCCCCCCTCTCAGAGGGCCAAAGCCTGCCGGGGTCACGGGACTTATCTCATTACCGTGACCCCGGAACATAAAGGGCTATCGAAGGACACCGTGGATTTTAGTCATTACAAGTCTGACAGTCCCTAGTCCCTCCCGCCCTGCCTGGGGTGGGAGGACTCATTTGATGATTCCAACACGCAAAAAAAAAAGCGTTGTCTCTTTTTCATCAAAAATGTTTCAGCTACAAATCGCGATCTTTCATTCACTTTTAACGATCCAAATGACACTAAGCAAATTGGACGTCATGGTACGACTTTAAGCGATGCAGTTTAGGAACCTAAACTTAAATGTCTTGCTTTTGAATCGTTTTTCATCAGGTCATGGCATGGTAGGCTTGTGTATGTCCGTAGGCTAGGTAGGTAGGCTTTCTGATCAAAGAAACAGACAGATAGAGTGTGCGCGACAAATAAGGTGAAGCCACTTTTTATTTAGATATGCATTTTTATCACATAAACTGGCAACACAGACCAATTACTGTTGAGGTTTTTGTGTTTAAAGTGTACCGTAAGCTCCGGGTGATCCTCGCAGTGGTGACACCCAGGCGTTTCTTCCCTCCCTATCCGACACAGGTACCTCCTGAAACTTCCGTGTCCGGTGAGGACCTGCGTCATGCGGTAGCAAAAATTGCATTAAACATGTGGCATGCATATCTATTATATAAAAATAAGTCGGGTTTTCCTTCCTGACGCTATAACTCCAGAACGCACGAACCTATTTCCACGGTTTTGGATTCGTTGGTAAGGTCTCGGGCTCCGTGAGGTTTATAGCAATGAAAATTCAGGAGAAAGGATCCGCGTACGAAGTCGCGGGCAGAAGCTAGTAGTTTATAGGAAAACTGTTAAAAACTCGCTGCCTGTATACTTAACTCTTTTCCTGCCTGTACCTACCTGAAAAGCATTCAGTTTGTTTAGAAAATGTTTGTAATATCATACTTAGTGATTATTCCCGTTGGAATAACATTGGGTTAATGAGCGGACAAAAACTTACATCCAATTAATTACCTAATATCTTTCATCATTCATCTAGAAACATCAAAAAATTAAAAACTAAATTAAAAACTATGGCACCTCTTGTACATCTTTGACAGCTCATAACTCGGAAACGTGACGCTTTACGAGATTTTGCCCGCTACATTTTATGTTTGTATTGATGTGATCTATCGATTTGTGAAGGTTTCATTCGTGTACGCCGTTTTGAAAAAAAAATCAAAATGGCGGATGGCACCTGGTACAAAAGATACAAAGCCCTTTGGTAGCAAGTTATTAAGTGAATTAAGAAAAGAATCAATGTTGCCATTAGAAGGTGACCTATATACACAAAGAATAGCAAAATCAGTAGCTATCTCCAACACAAGTCCACCAGCGCTAAAACCGAAATCTAATTCCTTGCAAGATTATCCCTTTATATATTAAAAACAAAACTTACATTTGTTTCAGTGTAAGTAACCACTCACAGCTAGCCGAAGACTATAAAATAATAATACACGAACGTGGTAACACACAAAATAACGCTGCTGTCTGTGTCTTGAAAAAGTTCCACAAACAAAATATTTGGGAGTAATGTTAGACCAAACATGGTCCTGGTATCCCCATCTTGACCAAGTCAGCAATAGAATCAGGAAACTTAGCTGGATGTTCACGACACTAAGATTTGTGGTTCCAAGTAAACTCGAAAGCTTATACCAGATTAGTAATTACTCTCTGAAAGGAAATTGTATGTTGTTCAGGTCATCCTCAGGAAACATAAGTCTCTACCATATCATAATACTACTACACAAAAAAGGGGGCAATGATTTAATTGCTGATATTCCTTGAACTAAATTGAAATTCACAAGCAGACTATTACACAAACGCTCAGCCCAATTTTACAATAAAATAAATAAATACGTGTATGTGCATAATAAGAATAGTTACAATTGTAAAACAAGCATATTAAATTGGATCAAAACACTTTCACATGATGAAACCGATGCTTTGTTAAAAAATACTAAGTAATCAGACAAATCACACATTATTCATACACCTTATTCTATGTAAATAATCTTCACATTAAATCACACACACCACATTCTCATCATTACATACAGCACACTTATATGACAACACACACTACTTCAAATTCACACACACCATTCTCACGACACAACACACACTTCACATAACACTATGACACTACACACGTCACACTACATGTAACGTATAAATTTAAAAAAAATATTACTCTAAGTTTTTTAATTTTTTTAACTTTTTAACCGACTTCAAAAAAAGGAGGAGGTTCTCAATTCGTCGGAATCTTTTATTTTATGTTTAAAAGTAGCCTTAAGAAAGAAAATACAAATTAAGATAATTTATCTATCTGTGTTGTTATGGAAGAGCGGATCCTTCTAACGGTTCACCCTTGTTTGGTAGAACAACTTTTGATATAATTTTACTAATTCGAACAACGTTTGAGAAAATAATCAGTTTGTATAATATCGGTTAACTTAATTTTCATTTCATCGAATATTTATTAGCGATAACAACATTTGCGCTATTGCTCAAAAGGTATAATATTCATTTGATATAATATTCAGGTGGTATAACATTTAGTTTATCGAATATTCGATTGGTGCAATGTAATGCAGAAAAGAAAACATTGTAAATATTTGTTCTGTCGATCTACCTTGGTAGGTAGTAATCAGTAACTAAACTAAGGTTGCAAGAGCGAGCGAAGCGAGCTCGGGACTTGGGGCACCCCGACTCGGACAGGTTAGGTTCGAAGGGGATGGCGGGGTCTGAAAGACCCCGCCATCCCCTTCGTGTTAGGTTACTTTAAACCTTGCAGACAGAAATAGGAGCCCCGCGAAGCGGGGCTCCGTCAACCTACCTTGGTAGGTGGTTATCAGTAATATACGCTCGCCCTTGCATCCTTAGTCAAATTGCCGATTACTACCTACCAAGGTAGCTCGACGGAGCCCCGCTTCGCGGGGCTCCTATTTCTGTTCGCAAGGTTTAAAGTAACCTAACACGAAGGGGATGGCGGGGTCTTTCAAACCCCGCCATCCCCTTCGAACCTAACCTGTCCGAGTCGGGGTGCCCCAGGTTCCGAGCTCGCTTCGCTCGCTCTTGCATCCTTGGTAAAATTGCTGATTACCACCTACCAAGGTAGCTCGGCAGAGCCCGATTTGTTTATAGACAATGAAAGAAAACGAATATTTAACTGAATATTCGATGCGATATTTCGACTAAATCATTATTAGCCTAGTGAAACATTAGTTTAAATAAAATTAGTGCATTTGAAAATTCGGTCAAATGAAATTATTTCAAAGAAATAAATAGGCTAAATGAAAACATAAAAATTAATTATTCGGTGAAATGAATAATTCTACGAAACGACTTTATGGTAACCAAAATTAGCCGGAGTGATTTTCGACGAAACGTTGTTCTGCCAAACAAGGGTAAACCTCCTTCTAACACAGGCATTGTCTGCCTAAAAAGAGGCTCCAAATACGAATTTGTAACAAAACCCTGGTAGTGACCAATAAACTATTTTTATTTCATTTATATTTTTTATTCAGAAAAACGAAATTATTGAGTTGAAAAAAGATAAAGCTAACTGTCGCATGTTATATCTTAATAAATTGTGCTTCCTCTCACGTGACATACGTCTTCGTATTGTGGATTAATTAGATACTAGTTTATATTATATAACGTGTCCAGAGCCATTCGTTAGTGTATATAAGAGGAATCATCCTAACAAAATGCACCTCTATGGACCTGATCGGATATCCAGCGTAGGGGCAGTAGATGGTGGCGTTGGCGCCGGCCACCACGCGCACCGGGCCCAGCGCTCGGATGGACGGTGGACCTGCGGTCAAAAAAACACTAACTTACAAACTATAGTTAGGTCAGTAGGTACTATGTTACATGGCAATATCAGTCTCCTACTCAACATCCAATTTATTTTGGGTCTCTACGATTTCAATTAATAAAAGAAATACCGCCTTTCAATTAATAAAAGAAATAACAGACTGCATTGACAAGAAAATACCTGTAACAGTGTTATTCATAGATATGAGTAAAGCATTTGATCACGTGTCTCATGAACGATTACTAGAAAAGGTTTCTAGATATGGAATTAGAGGAACGGCATATAACTAGCTGAAATCTTATCTGTCTGACAGAGTACAATCAGTGGAAGTAACGAATTATGTACAATGACCAAACTAAACAATTAGAATCGTTCCAATCTCCGCCTATGTTTAATAGATATGGGGTGCCACAGGGCAGTATTTTGGGGCCGCCAATGTTTTTGCTCTACATAAATGATTTCCCAGAGGTTATAAATCATAAATGTGTACTGTTTGCCGACGATACTACAATTATAATAAAGGGACAAGACAAAAGTTCATACGAACAACAGATAAACATCGCTCTTCAAACAACTATAGAGTGGCTAGAGGCTAATAATTTAAAAGTTAATATTAATAAAACAAAATTTATGCAATTTCATACTTATCGATCAAAACCACTGGCCCTAAATATGTCCTACAAAGGTGTCGCCCTGGCAGAAACGGACTCTGTTAAGTTCTTAGGGATAAATTTGGATAAATTTTGCTCATGGAAAAATCATATAAATGACATTTGCGCTAAAATAAATAATTTTATATATCCTTTGAGACGCATTAGTTGCGAGGTTTCCCGGAGTGCCGCAATGACAGCTTACCATGGCTATCTAACCTCCACTCTAAGGTATGGTATTATCCTATGGGGTCGCTGTGTGGAGATAGATCAAGCATTTGTAATGCAAAAAAAGTGTATAAGAGCTATTTTATATTTGGTTTGAAGCAAATAGAGTCATGTCGACCATACTTTAGGAAATATAAAATTCTTACTCTATCATGCATTTATATATTGGAATCCTGTATATTTGCCTTCAAACATAGGAGACTCTTTCAGCAAGCGACAAGCTGCTATGCCCCACGATCTATGTATACTAATAAGTTACTTCAACCGAGAACGAATCTCGCATTCACAGGTAACAACAGCTATATTAAGTGCATAAAATTGTATAACAAAATACCTAATTCAATAAAAATGCTGCCATTTTCCAGATTTAAAATCAACTTAACGAGATTATTGATTGAAAAATGCTTTTATAGTGTACACGAATTTTTGGACTATAAATTGTAAGACTTGTTATTTTGAAAGGGGTTTGAAGATTTGTGGCATACCTACCGCCGCCATTTTGTTTTTTTTCAAAATCGCGGCCAGCTATGAAACCTTTATAAATCGTTAGCTGACATTAAAGCCAACAAAAAATATTATGACAACAACCCGCGTAAAGTTTCCGGTTTCCGAGATAATAACCGTGAAAGTTAATCACGTGACATTCACAATTCTAAGCTAGTGTATGTGTTCGAATGTATCAAGATGTTAAAAACAACTCGCCTCACCCGCCTGCATTGTAGGTGTCTCGCTCGCACCTTTGAAATGTATGATGTATTATATTTTATTGATAATTAATATAACCATGGCATGTCACCTTTACTTTTTGCAATTTTCGTAGGGATGGTTAGATTTTGCCACATTTTTAAATATCGAATTTTCTTGTTTGTACCTGAAGCCATAACTTAGCCGTTATATTGTATCCCTATCATCAACAATTATGAACACTACAGACTTGGATTGGCTTGTACCGGAAGTGTATTTACTTCGCGTGTAAAAAAGGAGATATTTTGATTTCTTTTAATGAGTCCGCACTCGAATATTCTCGCAGTCAGAGGTTATACAAAAAGTAAAAAATGCCTAATTGTGCCGTATTGAGTTGTAGAAACAATACACAAGAAGTGGGACGACTATGACGAAGTTTGTATACTAAATTACAGTTGTATCATCAAAATATTATCTATGCAAAATATGACACGCTCGTCTCGATACAAATTAAAGAACATATTGCTTCTATCCAGATATATTGCTGTGATGGCCACAGTAAGCAGAAACATCATGAGGCATATCATCATCATAACAGCCCCACAGCCGTAGAAAGTCCACTACTGGACTAAGGCCTCACCCAAGGATTTTCCATTGGATGGTTATTGCCATACTCGCCGCGCTTGGCAGGCGGGTTGGCGAACACATTTATTTCAGCTTATTAGTCTTCCAACGCTGCTGCCCATTGAAAGAGTTTTAAGCTGAGGGGCTATGGATCTTACATTTTGCCCTATCCCTCGACCGACTTTTACGGTCTGCCGGAAGAGAAGCAGCTGGCACATTCTACGTTTTTCTTTTTCTCCCAGACCATCATCTCACCTCTCAATTACTAAAATATTTTATAAAAAAATATTAAGCCTTTGTTATTCCGAATTAATGTGGTCAACTTTAACACTTTATATCTCAGAAACCGGAAACTTTACTAGGGTTGGTGTCATAATATTTTTTGTTATTATTGATGTCAGCTATCGATTTATAAAGGTTTCATGGCTGGCCGCGATTTTGAAAAAAAATCAAAATGGCGGCAGTAGGTATGCCACGCTCCATAGTAAAATCTTCAAACCCCTTTCTGTTTTTTTTTTTTTTTTTTGGCATTTCTGATTATTATTACCTATTTTTAATTGTTATACTGACATTTATAATTCAATTTCAATATTACTTAGTGGGATTATTTGTTTGATCTAATTTGATACTAATTTGTGATTATTATTATAAAAATATTATTTTGACATTTATTTCATTCAGTTTTAATTTTATTGGAATTATTTGTTTAATGACTGCATGTTTACGATCAAAATAATAATATAATTAGTTTGAACATTTTATATTTGCACGCCGAAATTAAAGGCAAAATGAGAGAACTATTTTGTAAATTCTACCATCTTTCTATACCTTATTTATGCAAATAAATGATTTTTGTTTTTTTTTTTGATTTATCATCCCATATGGTGGGTCATGCGTCGGGTGACTTCCATATTATATTATTAACCCTTGAGCAAAATAAGTAGCTTTGTATGCCTGTATAAGTGGCTTTGTGCATCACGTCTCGTACCAGAACTATATCTAACGTCTATGAATCATCATACTTACATCATAATATTTTAAGATACGTGTAATTTTTTAACCGACTTCAAAAAATGGAGGAGGTTCTCAATTCGTCGGAATCTTTTTTTTTTAATGTATTTTCCCCGATTTCTCGAAGACGCCTGGACCGATTTGGAATTTTTTTCTTTTGTTTGAAAGAGTATACTTTCCAATTGGTCCCATGATCATCAGGTCAGGATCTGATGATGGGATCCCAGGGAAATCGAGGGCAACCTTCAAATTTTATAGGCATATAGTACCATTATCATATATTTTCTAAAGCTGTTCAAGTATTTGCATCTGATAATCATCATCTCAGGTGGATGAGCTGATGATGGAAAGTACAACTCCACTAGTAAGGAGTCGGCATCGACTGATTTAGTAAATTATGTTTGTGTTCGCATATCTCCGGAACTACAAGTCCGATTTAAGTAATTCTTTTTATGTTGTACTAGGTATCATTCAACTTAAGGAATACTGCAAGTTTCATCAAAATCGGATCAGTAGTTTTTGAGATAGGGAAGCAATGAAGAGATGTTAACGATGTTATTACCGGTGCTACGGATTTCTTACATATTATGTAAGAAAATGATGTATTTGACAAGAATTTTGGTTGAATATTTATACTAAAAAGGGTAAAAAAAAACTTAAAAAAAAAAATGTAACCGCCCGCGCGCCCTCAAAAACAACCACAAAAAAGGGTAAAATAACCTACAAAACTTTTCTTTCGGAAGTCGGTGGAAAAAAAACAATGAAATTAATAAAAAACCACCGACTTCCGAAAGAAAAGTTTTGTAGGTTATTTTATCCTTTTTTGTGGTTGTTTTTGAAGGCGGTAACATTTGTTTTAAAAGATTTTTTTATATCTTTTAGGTAAAATTTCCGTGTCACAATGTTAGTTACCGTACTCCTCTGAAACGGCTTGACCTATTTTTATGAAATTTGGTATGCATATTCAGTAGGTCTGAGAATCGGCTACTACCTATCTATTTTTTTTTTAATTTATATGGCAAAACAACGTTTGCGGGGTCAGCTAGTAATATATATAAGTAGTGTTAATCTATCACTGTTGAACACGTACCGTATATGTTTAGGCGCGCGGAATGCTCGGCGTGACCGAGCGCGTTGGAGGCGCGACACGTATAGCGGCCGCCGTCGGGAGTGGCCGCCGCGCTTATGTTGAGCGTGGACACCACGTCGCCGTTGAGCACCGTTTCTTCGCTGATGGCGAGGCGGTGATGTGCGCGCGGCTCCAACGGCTGCCCGTCTAGCAGCCAGGAGAAGTGCGGCGGCGGGGCGGCGGACGCTGCGCAGCGGAGCGACACGCTGCCGCCCGGCCGCAGCGCCTGCTCGATGAACGTGTAGTGCAACTCCGGCGCTGACTCTACACCAAGCAATAACATGGGAAAAAATCAGTTTATTCACTGATCCATACGATCAACATTGTACAGGGAACAAAGTACGCGGTGCAACGTGGAAACCGGGCTATGTCTGTGACGGTCCATATTTATGTCGAAGCGTCGACGCATGTCAATCACCTTTGATCAACGCCATCTATCTCTCATTGAAGGAACAGTTAGATTTGACAGATAACGTTTAGGAACGTCAAGTAATAAAAAGGGGGGTGGTTAGCGTGGAGTAATGGCGACACCGAGCGAATTTGGCTGAAAGCGTTTAATCAGCTATTCGACGTTCACCGGTACCAGCGTTGACAGATAGGTTGGCTAACCTGTGTGGGGTAGGCCACGTGGGCGGTGACAGTTGAGTGAAAGATCACTTTGAATCGAGCCTGCAGTCTGATTAAACATTCGTTACTTCCCGCTAAACTTTAAAAAACATCCTTGATTATTTTGTATTCTGTGTGTTTTTCAAGTACATAATTAAAAGTGTTAACAAAGGTTTTGTGAGTATTATTTCCGATGTCGCGTTCGCGACCCACCGATAACGAATCTCCGTTATCTGAAGTGGGATTGGACCAAGACGACACACTATACCATGTTCAATATCAAGACGCTAGCGACGAAAAATTGATGCCTTTGTTGGAACAACAGAACCGCAATTTTTTGACGCTGATTCAAGCTATGAAAAAACACCTACTATGTCGTCACATGGCTCTCGTTTACCGGATTTCCATTCTGAGAAACAAGATGTGACAGCACGTGCTTGGGTGACGACTACAGTGATGTGCTTTCGGACCAAGATCAACATGGCGCTCTGCTTATGGTAGCTCGAAGCCGCGGATTGAAGGAAGGAGCTTCTACCTGGCTATCTATCGTGTCGTTTTCTGGGATGACGTGGACCGATTTAAAGCGATTTGTTGCAAGCAATGGCAACGGGAAGGGGTTCATCGACAACTGTGAAGCCTCATGCATCCGATATCACTTGCTTACACTGCCACGCGCAAGGCCACTGCGCATCGAGCTACCCACGGCGAAATGAGGGGAGCAGCGTCGACTCTGGGTCATTTAAGCCTGTCAATGAAAAGGGGGTTGACCTGTTTGTCCCGGACGCGCCGACTGAGACTGTATGGGAATCCGTTGAGTAATTTTCATTTCATTACGATTTTGGGTTTTCAATGAATCAATGATGGCTCAACCCGCCTGAGACTGTGACACAGGTACGGCAATTTAACGTTTGGGCATCCTACTTTCGCCAGTTTGTAGCACGGTTCTGACAAGTGATGGCGCCGTTATACGCTCTGACTTCTGGGAATGGTAAGTTCACCTGAAAGCCGGAACACGAGGAAGTTAGGCAATAGTAGATTACGCACCAAGGGAATAAAGCAGTGCCTTGCGTCATGGGCGTATTGAATCCCGAAGCGACACTAAGGATTCTGGTGGTGAACCTCCGGAGCGCAGCGAGGAGGTTCAAGTGTTAATTCCCGAGTGAAACGAGGGAATTAAGCTAAGAATCCCTTAGTGTAGCGAGGGATTTAAGTTAGCCCAAGACAAAGGCAGCTTTATTCCTGAGGTGAGTACTCTGCTTTTCACACCACCTGCGAGGAAATAAATTCGAATTTTGCAATTTGATGTGGTACGACAACCTTCGAACGTGAGCATGCTGTGGTGCCCACCTCAGCAAGCGATCAGCTGTTGCAGTGGGGACTGCCGGGGGGGGCAGCCGCAGCTGCTTCAATTCCTTCGTTCAAAGTTTTCATACTATGTTTTGTTTGAGGTTCCAAATTCAAATCACATTATTCCCACGGGAATAATGAAATTCAGTTCATAGGTATATTATTCCCGGCTCGAGCGGGGTCCCAATGCGTTGCTTTACGGCCGGTTAGCAGACATATAATTTGACATTTACGAGCAGGTGGTGTGAAAAAGATTGTAGACGCTCTCTCAAATGAGCCTGTGTTCATGATTCATGACCCCGATGCTGAAACTGAAGTCCACACGTATGTCAAAGTCATTGGCTACGATGCTACCTTACTGCAAAGAAAAGAAGTCTACGCGCAAGAAGTTGAACCAAACGCCGCGTTTTCAGCGATAGTGGGCCTTTCTGCAAGGGTTCGATTTCGACATTGGAGGATGTCATTGACTATCAATAAAGTAAACATTTTGTAATCCCTAGCACCGGTAATAACATCGCCCATGTTGTACACTAATGTACAACTAATCAGTCACTAAAATCTTTGACTAATAAATATTATGAAAGCTCTAAAAATCAAATCAAAGAGCATATTCTTGCCACAAATCAATTGGTGGACAAAGTGGAATTGCTGACTCTCAGCAATACTCGGTGTTCCTGTCAGATGGAACCCAATCCGGATGTCCTCCAGCCTGAAGCAACGGAGGACCCGTCTCAAGCTGTGAGGACTCCGGACAGTATCAGCTGTCAGAACTTAATATCTGACATTGTTCACAATAATCAGCCTGAGATTAATAGTTTTGTATCTCTAAATAGTCATAGTGAGTGTCACTCAGTTATGTTCTCCGACAGTATAGGCAGAGGGCTAGGTAATTTATTAAGTAATAATCTAAGTTATTGTACTTTAAATCATTGCATGCCACATTCAAACTACAAAGAGATAATGGCATCAGTCGCTAAAAATGTGTGTTATCCCAATACAACCGTTACTATATTTATTGGCAATAGTTCTAAGATTGGAACAAAAGACATCACTGACAGTGTAGCAGCGTTGTTAAAATTAGATTGTAAGAAAATTATTTTGTGTGCATTTCCCTATTTTGAGAAGTTATCAAACAGACAAAACAATCATATACATAGGCTGAATAAACAGGTACAGTTCTTAGCAACTCATTATAGTGACAAACTTTTATACTTAGACATCAACACTGTTGTTGATAAACTTAGGTCGACTCAGGATTCAGCGTATCTGCCTATTAGATATAGACATATAATAGCTAGTCTATTAAGTTTTAATATTCACTCAGACATAAGTAGTATGTCTTCGTCTTGTTGTGTACATATTTATCCTAGTATTAGTTTTAGTAATAGTATTAGTTGTACGAAGGAGGATCCATGTGTCACCATGGAAGATTCCCAATCTCAAAGTGGGACTACTAGTAGTAGGATATTTTTGCCTGGTGATGGCATGGGAGTCCCGGGGCTCCCTCCGGATAGTATTTACTTTCCTTTAAACTTTTAAGTAAGACAACAGAAGGTACCATTAGCACTATAGCATCTCCCACAGACAATGTATCTTCTTGCAACCAACCATTTAGTTTTAAAAAAGGGCCTCCGCAGAATACCTTGAAATTTTTCCATCAGAACATTCAAGGTATCTCTTCGAAATTATTAGAAGTTGAAATGTTTTTAGAAAAAACCATGTTAGATATTATCTGTTTTACTGAACATTGGTTAAAGGACTATCAAATGCTATTTAATTATGAAAACTATACTGTGGGTAGTTGTTTTAATCGTAAAAACTTGCTGCGTGGTGGTTCCCTAATATTAGTTAAAAACTCTTTAAAATTTCACCAACGTAATGACATAGTAGGTCTATCAGTTGAACATTGTATCGAACTGTCCTGTGTTGAGCTAGATAAGCATGTAATAGTGTGTGTGTACAGACCCCCTAATTATCAAAATTTTTCCTTATTGGAATCTAGAATAGAAGATGTTCTGGCAAAGCTTGCAGTCAGGAATAAATCTATAATAATTTGTGGTGATTTTAATATAAATATTTTGGAAGAAAATTCAAATAGCAGTAGGTTATTAAATCTTTATAAGTCATTTGACTTGACTAACATTTTTACAGAGCCAACTAGAGTTACTCCATCTTCTGCTACTTGTATTGATAATGTTTTCTGCAATTGTCGATAAGGCCATAGTTACTTGTCTGCCGTCTGATCATAGTGGGCAGACGGTAACTTTTAGATGTAATACAATAAAGCAACAACTTGAGATTAAATTTAGACCAGTAACTTCTGTCAAATTAAGTAGCTTTAATAATTCCCTACAGAACAAGCTAAGTGTAATGAATATGGACGACATTAATGTTAATAAATTTTATGGTAATTTCTTTTCAATAGTTCATTCTGAATTCAATAAAACTTTTGAAAAGAAAACAAAAAACATTGAACCCAAATTTGTATTTAGTGACTGGGCGACTAGAGGTATTAGGAAAAGTAGGGAAAGACTATTTGAACTGTATGGCCTTAAGCCAATCATTAACACTGAAACTTTCAATAAGTATGTTGCTGCCTATTCAAAATGTTTTAAAAATACTTGCAGGGCTGCTAAAACCATGCATATTAGCAATAAGATCAAATCGTCGGAAAATAAAATAAAAACGGTTTGGAAAGTTATTAATAACGAGACTGGCAGGAAAAAAAAGCCCAACACTAACTATGCTTTGCAGACATCTTGTGGTCCTATAAGCTCAAATCTGGAAGTAGCTGAAGAATTTGTTAAATTCTTTACTGATATACCGGTTAGGACTACGGAGGCTCTAAATTCCTCACCTGATATTTCAATAGCTTTATTAAAGGCGAACGTTTCTGGCAGCCCGGCTGATTTTAAGTTTAAACATATAAACCCTATGACAGTTATTAAAGCTTTCCGGGAAATCAAAATTAAAGTGACCGAAGATTTATGGGGATTGTCTATCAAAGTTTAATAATAATAATATAATAATAATAATATTTTTAATAATAATAATTACGGCCGGTTAGCAGACATATAATTTGACATTTACGAGCAGGTGGTGTGAAAAAGATTGTAGACGCTCTCTCAAATGAGCCTGTGTTCATGATTCATGACCCCGATGCTGAAACTGAAGTCCACACGTATGTCAAAGCCATTGGCTACGATGCTACCTTACTGCAAAGAAAAGAAGTCTACGCGCAAGAAGTTGAACCAAACGCCGCGTTTTCAGCGATAGTGGGCCTTTCTGCAAGGGTTCGATTTCGACATTGGAGGATGTCATTGACTATCAATAAAGTAAACATTTTGTAATCCCTAGCACCGGTAATAACATCGCCCATGTTGTACACTAATGTACAACTAATCAGTCACTAAAATCTTTGACTAATAAATATTATGAAAGCTCTAAAAATCAAATCAAAGAGCATATTCTTGCCACAAATCAATTGGTGGACAAAGTGGAATTGCTGACTCTCAGCAATACTCGGTGTTCCTGTCAGATGGAACCCAATCCATCAAAATCAAATTGACCGAAGATTTATGGGGATTGTCTATCAAAGTTTGTACAGCCATTGTGGAAACTGTAGCGCCATATTTGGCATTAATTTTTAATCTGTGTGTGGATCAAGGAGTTTTTCCTGATTTGATGAACTTCAGTAAAGTCGTGCCTCTTTTTAAATCTGGGGACTCTAAAGATACTAACAATTATAGACCAGTATCCGTGTTGCCAGTCTTTAGCAAGATATTTGAAAAAGTAATGCTAAATCAGATGCTTAATCACTTCAACACCAACAAAATCTTACACGATCAGCAGTATGGTTTCACCAAGGGACGTTGTACAACTGACGCCGGTGTCACCCTATTGAAGCACATATTTACTGCATGGGAAGAGGCACAAGACGCCATAGGAATATTCTGTGACCTCTCCAAAGCATTTGATTGCGTTAATCACGATACATTACTTTTGAAACTTGAACATTACGGACTAGGTAAACTTGCGCTTAGTCTGGTAAAATCTTATTTATGTGATAGGCAACAGCATGTTCAAATAAATGGTGTAAATTCACAGGGTTTAGCAGTTAAAATGGGAGTTCCACAAGGCTCAATATTGGGTCCTTTTCTCTTTCTTGTATATATAAATGATCTACCCTATATACTTAAAAATCAACTACACAATATGGTGTTATTTGCTGATGACATATCCCTAATTTTTTAAATTAATAGGCGAGCTCAGAATCTAGATGACATCAATAATGCCTTGCGTCAGATCCATAACTGGTTTTCAGCAAACAATTTAGTATTAAATGGAAACAAGACTGAATGCATTAGATTTGCCTTACCAAATGTTAAAAATAGTAATTATGACATAGTGTTGAATGAGGAGATACTAGAATTCGTCGATAAAACGGTTTTCCTGGGAATAACACTTGATTCAAGGCTACAATGGGGCCCTCATATAACAACACTTGCAGGGCGATTAAGTTCAGCAGCATATGCTGTCAGGAAAATTCGCCAATTCACTGACGTTGATACCGCGAGAATTGTATATTTTAGCTACTTCCACAGTGTAATGTCGTATGGTATTTTATTGTGGGGACGGGCTGCTGACATCGAGTCCATCTTTATTCTCCAAAAGAGAGCGATCCGAGCTATATATAATCTCCGTGGACGCGATTCTCTAAGGGAACTGTTTAAGGAAATTAACATCTTGACGGTTCCTTGTCAATATATCTATGAAAACATAATGTACGTTAGGAAAAATCTGCATCTTTTCTCTAAAAGAGGTGACAGACATAATTATCATACTAGAAATAGGGACCAATTAGTTCAGCCGGGCTTCAGACTCGCCAAAGTAGACTCTTCCTTCATGGGGTTCTGTTTAAAATGCTATAATAAGCTACCACAAAACGTTCTTGAACTGAATGAAACTAAATTCAAAACATGCATTAAACGCACACTTTGTAAGCAGGCATATTACAAACTGAGCGACTATATCGCTGATAATAATGCTTGGCTCCATGCTGGTCCTGCTCCATGAGACAGTGAATGTATAAATAAATTAATAGTGGAAGTATACTTAATACCATTGTTGGAGCTGCTGAAGATTGTACAACTGTATTTGCATTGTATAGATTCAATCTTCCTTGTATTATATAGCTTCATAGCCGACATTGTGTGAGTACTATGTACTTCAGAGCTGTCATTCACTGAGTACCTACGTCTCTTGTTGACTTGAATGACCCTGGCGGTTGAGAGTGTGTCATGCTCACTCAAATGTCTCGCTGATGGTGGCGCGTGTATCGGATCATTTGGCTCCCTTCAAAATGGTTGAGCCGAATGGTGCTGATGCATGTGTCATGTTCGTGAACGGGCGCTGTCAGTTGCGACTGGTCATCTCTTAGCTGCCACGGTTTATTTTAATTTATTAATTTTTATTTCTGAATTGTCTTTGTTTTAAATTTTACTATGGACACTTTTAAACTTGCTACATCGTTCTCACATAATGTACCATCTAAGAATGAATGATGTAACAATGATTCTGTAATAATTTTGGCGATCTGAAAAGAGTGTCCATGGAGTTTCTTGCACGTTCTTCTCCATAGAGATCTACGACTTGGAACGTGCATCTACGGTACTTTCACAGTTTTTATGTCTTGTGACTGGGACTGTAGCACCATAACTTTTTAGTGTTTAATACTTAATATTCCTTTAATTGTCTATGACAATTCAAAAGTGCCTGTAACTGGCCTACTTGAAATAAATGCTTTGATTTTGAATGAGCTAATAAAAACTACTGATCCGAACAAAACGAAAATTTTATGGGACGCCGCCCGCGCCGCTGGAAAAAGCGAGTTTTAAATACTATTATTTAAATTAAAAAACTTTTTTCAAAAAAAATTTAACCGCCTTCAAAAACAACCACAAAAAAGGGTTAAATAACGTAGAAAATAACTTTTCTTTTGGAAGTCGGTGGCTTTGTTTTTTTAATTCGTTGTCTTTTTGCCACCGACTTCCGAAAGAAAAGTTATTTTCTACGTTATTTAACCCTTTTTTGTGGTTGTTTTTGAAGGCGGTTAAATTTTTTTTGAAAAAAGTTTTTTATTTTACTCTTTTTAGTTTAATATTCAATCTAAAATAAATTCTTGTCAAAAATATCATTTTCTTACATGTGCACTAGAATTTTGTAATCCGTGGCACCGACATTAACATCGCTCATGTACACATGCTAATAAAATTCCCTATCTCAAAAACTGCTGAACAGATTTTGATGAAACTTGCAGTATTCCCTAAGGTGAACGATCCCTAGTACAACAAAAAAAGAATTTTGAAAATCAGTCCACTATTGGCGGAGTAATCGCGTAACAAACACGCAAAAAGTAATGTCATCCAAGTAGCCGAAATCAATAAAATGCTCACAAAATAAAAAGTACTGAACCAAATCGGATGAAATTTTTATGGGACCAGACTGCAAGTATACTGCATCGAACAAAAAAAGAATCACACTAATCGGACTAGAAACCTCGGAGTAATCGATGTACATACATAAAAGAAAAAAAAAAAAAAAACATACCGACCGAATTGAGAACCTCCTCCTTTTTTTGAAGTCGGTTAAAAAGCTAAATAGGTAATATTTTTTTGTGAATGATTTAAATAATATCAATGAACTTAAATGGTATTTATTTAATGTACTAACTAAGAATTGACTAAAATCGTATTATCCGACTTTAGCCGATGTGGCCGGCTGCGGGTGACTGAAATGGTCAATTGCAAGTGGAGAGCGATTGGTCGCCGCATGAGGTGTGCTTACCGATGTGTTGTTTTATCATCTGTGCTTCTTTTTATTGAGATGTAAAAATTAAACATTAACAGCCTTACTACAAAAACTTAAACATTTGTTGAACACTTGTCTAAAAAAAGTGTGACTGCAAAACGGACCATAATTCAACGTCATAATCTGTAATTTTTTTAGACAAGTGTTCAACAGACGTTAAAAGTTTTTGTGGTACGACGGCGTATGTTTAATCTTGATGATTTCTTTCAGAAATGCCTCTGAATAGCGATGCAAAACTATCGCCTCCCGCGTATCCCGCTGCGCGAGGCATTGTGTGTTCACCCACAATGGCTGCGAGGACGTTTCTACAAATGTCGATGGCTGATTGATTCCGGCTCCAGTTCAGACGACTACGACTCTACATTGAGATTGATTGTATTTCTATCTTCACGTCCGCCCGCCCCCTCTCTCTGGTTTTGTAGTGAAAGGAGGGAAGGAGGCACTACGTCACTCCATCGCAATAAAATCACTTTTAAACGAATTCTAAATAAAAAGTACTTCATTAAATTTATGTATTTTTGTTCGTGATTATTCGCGTGAATCTATTGAGTGTAGAACTGAATCTATTTTGATCCGGTTAACAGAAAAATTTTCGTTATTATTCTGAATTTTTTTTTAGTATACCTACAACAAAATGGTGTGCCATGACGTCATAATTATGCATGATTCCGTTATTGCTTACTTGAGGTGCTTGAGGTGCGCGTTTTCAAAGACGCTGATTATTCAAAAGCCCGCCTGTTTTAGAGTTCCATACCCGGAGAGTAAAACGAGACCCTATTACTAAGAGTCCGCCGTCTGTCTGTCAGTAGGCTGTATCTCATGAAACGTCATATTTAGATAAAATGATCACGAGCGTTCTAGCAGTGTGTCCTCCCAGTTATGATATACGGGGATGAAACTTGAACGCTCACTAAGCATTTTATTCATCGCATGCAAGTTACTCTATCTCTATGCTATGGAAAACGCTCTGTTAGGCATTGCTCTCTACGACCAGGTGAGAAACACTGAAATTCGCAGAAGGACGAGGCAAACGTAGCACGGGTGATAGCAAAAAGAAAGTAGAAGTCGGGCGGGCCATAGATTGAATAGAAGATGGATACGGAAAGTGTAGGAGTGAAGCCCACAGACGGGAAAGAGGAACGTAGGAAGACAACCAACTAAGAGGACAGGCTATCTCGTTAAAGTGACCGGAAAAAAACAGATACCCTAGTCGTGACACAAAACCGCCAGAAGTGGAAAGATTTGGAGTAGACTACACTCAACTGGTGGAGGTGAGTAAGGTCGAAGAAGAGAACAGAATGGGTTTATACTGCGTTTTTATTTTCAGCGAACAGTTAGCGCTCGGGAATAAGCCATGTTTCGTTGGTCCATTCGTTCTATTAACTATTTGAATTGGTATCTTTATTTGGTGTAATAATGAATGTCGCACATAGAAGGACCCAAATAAACAGTTTCTTTAAATTTCATTTTAACTGTTTACTTATGAAAGTGGTGGTAACTGACCTCCGAGGCGCAACTCGGCGGCGGCCTGCGCGGTGTCAGTGTCGCGGCGCGCCACGCACTGGTACACGCCGCGGTGCGCGCGCGCCACGCCGCGCAGCTGCAGCACGGCGCCCGCGCCGGCCGGCGCGCCGTCGTGCAGCCACGACAGCGCCGCGCGCTCGTCTGATGACTCACAGTTGAAACGCACGCTGCTGCCCGTGTCCGCCACCTGCACCACACCACGTTATTCTATGAGGACACATCATAACACCAACAAAAACTAGCTAACTATGTTTAGATGTTATAAGCCTTAGGGCTGGTTTTTCAATAGTCAGATAACCGTTAACTGAGAAATAAAAATGGCGGTTTGACAGCTTATCTTTGGAAAATATGTCATACCGTTATTTTTATTCCTCAGGTAACGGTTAAACTGACTATTGAAAAACCAGCCCTAAAATAAATAAGGGCTAAGGGCTGATTTTTCAACTTTTGTCTGAGGAATAAAAATGGCGGATTCACAGCTTATCTTTGGAAAACATGTCAAACCGTTATTTTAATTCCTCACAACTAAGATATTTGGCGTCTGATTTGTCTGTGTCGTATTTGTCCGAATTGGCCAATTAGGTATCATAACAAATGTTACCTAAGATTCAGTGCATCTAAGTATCACGGTGTCCCTGAAAGTATGGACTAAACCGAACAAGGGCATGGAAGAGGTAATCTTCATTCACTTTACCGCTGAGACTTATAGGTACGGGGAACGAAAATTTCTTCATATAAACGTAATACATTTCGCGATACGAACATTTTACCGACTTAAAGTTATGTTATTAAGGACGCTATTTATCTAGGTTCCTATTAAACCGAAAAAAAAACAACTACTCGTTCACGAAATGCGAGTAGTAACTAGTTTCTTACGATTCAAAAGTATGATCACTTTTCTTTTTCAGATGTGTTATCAGTGCCTAGAGTTTGAGGTCCAGGGGCCTTATGTAGGCCCTGAGTGTGAGTATGCGGCAAAGCTAGACGCATGCCATAGCGTCATGGCCTTCCGCATAGTTCGAGGATACCGCACGATCGACAACGAATCGTCCAACTTCCTTGCCGGATTGACGCCTTGGGATCTGGAGGCGAAAGCCCTCCGGAGCGTCTTAGGCCCGGATTCCACCAAAGCGGAGAGGAGAGGAGATGTGTTTGAATAAGCAATCAGATGTCCACATCTTCTCTCCGCTTAGCTTCAGTGGACTTCTGATTGGTTATTCAAACACATTTCTCTTGTCTCCGCTTTTGAGGCGCGCGCGGAGGCGCAACGCTTTGCGACTTCGCTCGTGTCCTCACGGAGACGATGATAGGCGACGACCTCTAGGTACTACGAACGTAAAGGGCTATTGAAGGACACCGTGGATTCAGTCACTACAAGTCTAACAGTCCCTCCCGTCGATGATTTTCCATTTTCTATATTCCATTTATTTTTCTATCGATGCAATGACCTATAAAATAAAACCGAAATTGTTGTCATCAAATCAAGAGCTCAAGTCTCCTAACAAAGATTATCCTTTCTTTTGGATGTGGATTTCCTCTTGTTGGCCAACTTAAAGAAAGACCCTGTAAACCCTTAAACCTTTAAGTACATAAATTTTCAGTTCAGCTCTGAAGATTATACTTCCTCGTTGTTGATATTTTTTCAGCGGAGTGAAGTGTGTTGTATAGTGCGTGTACTCACTTGCACGGTGGGCGTGACGGTGACGCTGAGAGTGTCGAGCACGTGCAGCGTGGTGTGCGCCGTGGCGTCGCCGAACACGTTGTAGGCCTTGCAGATCCACAGGCCGGCGGCGGCCGGCGAGGCGCGCAGGCACCGCGCCGCGCCGCCCCCCCACGCCCAGCCGTCCGCCGCGCCCGCCGGCTGCAGGCGCCCGCCCCGCTCGCGGTACCACCTGCACGTGGCATCACATTATGTGCTATACGCGCCTCGACGTGCCAGCTTGCGCAGCAAGCGATGGCACTCAAACTAAATACAGTGTTCGATCAATAATAACTAGATATAGGGGCATGCAGCGAGCGCACGTACTTCAACTGAACGTTTCTACATTGTGCTGTGCAGCAATACATGATAAATTTTCCAACTGGGCGTGGATGGCTAAACCAAATGATGCAGATTTAGTTTTTATCAAAATCGGCATCGGGCCTCCTTTTCGTAATCTCCACTATTCCTCATTGTTTCAGATTGGGCCATATACCAACGACCAGTTGGAAAATTCATTCTGCATGGAAATAGGCCTGTCTTGTCAAAAAGTTTTGAACCAAAAAACTGAGATGAAACAGAAAACCAATATTTTCATTCCTCGTGAGACCTCAGAAATGAACGGCTTACAGAACAGAGGGTCAAAAACGGCCACTTAGCAATATGTCAAATGATTCTTGCTAGCTTTGCGAAACATGCATGAACGCGCACCGCCATTGGCTATTTCATTCACGAAGGTGTATAAATTTGTGATATTGCTAAGTGGCCGTTTTAGTCCCTTTGTCTCCCGACAACGTAGGCTTTTTAATCTTCTTAATTTTAACGACTTATGTGATGACGCCCTAGTTGACAAAACGTCCTATCATTCTCTGACTGCTCGGAACCACACGCGTGGAGGGACACTGGTAAGACATGGATAAGACATGGGTGATGTGCCATACGGACGGACAGACAGACAGACATGAAAAATCTATCAGGGTTCCATTTTTTTGCCATTTGGCTACGGAACCCTAAAAAGACATAGAGCAAGAGCCCGTGAACCCCAGACCTACGTTATTTTATAAAGGCTGAAAGTTTGTCAGCGGATGCTCCCAACACTGGTAAGAACGATGACCATTTATGGAGTTTGGGTTATGGTGGCTTTGGCAGGTAAACGGTACTAAAGGTGCGTAAAATATAAGTTTACTTACGTCATAGTATAAAAGCTGATTTTTATGTATAATACTCGGGTAATATGTAGATGATGTTTCCTCATCAGCCAGACACTTATCATGGTGGCAACCCCTTGCCAGACACCCTTAATGTTGACGAAATTATAAGTTTACTTACGTTATAGTATAAAAGCTGATTTTTTTATGTATAATACTTGGGTAATATGTAGATGATGTTTCGTCTTTAGCCAGACACTTTTGATAGTTCCAACCCCTTGCCATACAAACATTGTAAATAGCCCAGTCAACGGGTGTTCAAAACAAGGTATAGTGGGAAAGTCTTGGAACACAATTTTTGACTACGCAACTTTGTTTGGACTAGTTAGGAGAAGAACATATCGAAAGTCCCCATCCCTAGCCCTTGAGATGTGCGGGAGGGAGGAGTTTGAAGGTACCACTTTTTGGTTTTTCGCTTAAATCTCGGAAAGTCGGACCCACCGCTAGGACCCAGCGGCATAATATATTATGAACAAAATAAAAGCTGAATAAATTCCCCATAAGTTTTATTCAATAAATGTTTACAGGCCTTGTTTAGTTTTCGAGCTATCTGCTCTTGAATGTCTGTAATATTCTGAAAAATCATTTTTACCTTTTTGCATTTGGAAAGTTGTATTTCATATCGCCATAACATGTTAACGCCTGTAAAGCCGCGGTTAAATACACAAAAAAGTTAAATGTTTGAAACAGCATAGGGACGTATGCTGCTAAACAATCGCTCTGTTTGTTAGCCTAGTTGTAGCCGGGTGATGCTTACGTGTACTGCGGCGCGGGGTGGTCGGACGCCACGCAGGGCAGGCACACGGGCTGCCCCACCGGCACGCTGAGCTCGCCGCCCGCCGCCACCAGGCGTGGCGCCGCAGACGACGCTGCCGCTGCACATACGCACACGTTAGCGTCCATAAACACATACCTATCATAAATAGTGATCTTCGCTACAAAAATAAAGGTTCAGGTTTTTCATCAAAATCTGGATTGTTAGGGTCCGTCAACATCGCGCGAGCTACACATTTGCGGCGTATTCACCAGATGTGGACGCACCCTTACAGGTTTATGATGAAATTGAGTTTAAAATGTGTTATCTTCCGATTTTTGATCAAAAACCGAATTTTATGAAAAACCTGCGACATACTTATATACATTGCGATTGTTTTAACCTAGATTTGTGCAATATTGGTTATGTTTCCGAAATTTAACTAACCGAATAGGTTTCAAACGAATCAGCAAGCCGGCCGCGCCACCGACGTGAGCGCGTTCATACTGACCAGTGACTGTGAGCGTGGCGGGGTGCGCGCGCTTGGTGCTGGCGGAGAGCGCATGGCGCGCGAGGCAGCTGTATGCGCCGGCGTCGCCCGCACCCACGTCTCGTATCAGCAGCGTGCTGCCCGCCACCAGGTAGCGCGACTCTGTCACCACACATCGCACATCACTCATTATTCACAATTAGTATTCATAGTAGTGCAACTTAGGTAATGTAGGGATTAGCATGGCTATTGGTGCGCACCTGGCGTGGGCTGGTCGATGTGCAGCACGGTGTCGCCCTTGTACCAGAGCGCCGGCCGCACGAGCGAGAGGTCGCGCGTGGCCGCGCACGTGACGGCTGCCACGCCGCCCGCCGCGGCTGCGCCCGCGTGCGCCTGCGCCTCCCAGCCCACCTCCGCCACTGTCACAACACACTCACGCTCGGACCCGCAGGCGGCGGCGGCGGCGCACACCGGCTGGGGCTTGCTTCGAGCGCAACGTAACGAACAACGAAGCGAACGTTTATTATGTAAATTTAGTAAGTATTAAAAAAATAACGTTGTGCTCTTTAGAAATCAGAGTTAATTTAACTTTACTTTCGCAAACAGCCAGATTCTATAGTAGGAATAACTACCTACTTAGTTAAGAATAAACTAAAATTAGGAACTTGGATTGAAGTTTTAAAACACTAAAATATTTTTTAAGTAGTCGTTGTTATCACAACGCCACCTGAATTATCTTTGTAACACCGGGAACTCAGTCAACGAGCCGCACTTTCTAGCTAATTCATTCCACGACTGGCTTCCTCCCGGTCGAGCCAGTCTCTCAGTATTATTTCCAACTCAGTTCGGTCAAAAGTACACACATCAAAAAAGTTGGTGATCACTGAAAAATGGAAATCTTTTTTGTTTCGGTATTAATGATTTCTTCTTCTTTTTAGATTATTTATTTAAAAGTATAGATTTAAAATGTAAAATAATAAAACAGTTCAATTGCTTTTCCATAAAATTAAAGTAAATATTTGCTCATGCTAAAAATGTCATTTTTTTTAACGTTTCACATTTTTTAAAAAACTTGTAGCTTACGCCACATGATTATACGCCAGACACTTCTTATTTATAAACTCAATAACCTAGATATAACTAAAACACATTTTTCTTGAAGGAGGACAATTCATTTCCTTTCATTGTAATTTATATTGAAAAACGAACTTAAAAATACTTTTATTTTGTTCAAACGCCAGCAGGTCAACCTTCTCGAAACTGTCATTTTTTTTAAATTATGTGACTTTTGTGATAAGGTTGAAAATCTATTAAAGTTTGATAGATTGAGAAAGGCCGATGTGCTGGCGTCTGTCTGCAATCACTTAGATATTCTGAAAACTTATAATTTGATCCAGTTAGAAATGGACCTAAACTGTACAATTGAATGAAGTGAATCACAAGCTGTTTTTGTTATTTGGTTACAGCCCTCACACCCATACAGTTGGTTATACCATAGTAATCGAAAATCTTGTGCAAAAGCCATAGACAGAGGCAGTCTGGTGAAAAGGCCTCTCCCAATTCTTCCAGGAGCTCTTCTCAGTGCCTCCTGGCAACAGCCCTCGTGGCTCAATTATAAAGTCGTTTTTCTGCAAGGTGAATTCTTTGCTTATCCGCAGGTGGGCGCTAGGCCACTGCAAGTGGGCACGCACCTGGCACGAGCGTGACGTCGCGCGACAGCGCCACGCCGTGCACGTTGGCGGCGCGGCACCGCACCGTGCTCGCAGCCGCCTCGAACGAGCTCGACGGCAGTATCTCCAGCGTGCCGTTGCCGTGTATTCGTCTACACACACAATCAGATATATGAGTGAACACGCTTTAGTCTAAAGGGTGAAGGGCTTTAGGTACTTCATTTGGTATTTATATAATAAATCAGTACAAATGGTAAAATAATTGACCAAGTTCATGTCGGACCGCTGACAATAAAGTTAAATCAAATCAATTTAATATCATATTATTCGAAATAGGCTGAGTTATCAGAACTCAATTTTTTTCGTAATTTTTATACAGTTATTGACGAAGTTACAAAATACTACAATACTATTCAAATATTTAAAACAGGTCTTAAATTACGAGAATAAAGTGTTAATATAATGTTATCAAAAAACTTAAAAAAAAAAAAATTAACCGACTTCAAAACAACCACAAAAAAAGTTCAAAATAACCTACAAAAAAACTTTTCTTTCGAAAGTCGGTGACGTTACTTTTTATTTCATTGACTTTTTGTCACCGACGTTCGAAAGAAAAGTTTTTTTGTAGGTTATTTTGAACTTTTTTTGTGGTTGTTTTGAAGTCGGTTACATTTTTTTTGAAAAAGTTTTTTATTTTCTGTATCGAACAAAAAAAGAATCATCGAAATCGGACCAGAAACCTCGTAGTAATCGGTGTAGACAAAATTGAAAACTTTTTAGGCTTTTTGTTGATTTTTCAAAAAGTGCTGGTCCGATTTCGATAAAATTTTAATGGGACCATTCCAGAAGTATACACTATCCAACAAAATAGTTATTTGATATGCAAGGCTGCAAAGTTGATTTTTGGCGCGAGTACTTGAATTGAAAACTGAGCTAGCGAAGGATTCTAAGATTGAACCGCGAGAGAAACGAGCGGTTCAAATATAGAATCCTGAGCGATGCGAAGTTTTCAAAGGTACGAGACGCAGAAAAACTTTGCTGCAGAGTGCAACACACAACTTTTCACCTCACACAGCGAGGAAATGTAGTGGGGGCGGCTCGCCTGCTTGTGTAGAAAAGTAGAAAACAATTGAATACAAGACGTGTTCGAATTTTAAACAACACTTTGTGCTCTAGAGCACAAAATGGAGTTTTGCGCTCAGATTTTGAATGAGAAATAGAATCTTTCCGAGCGGGTGAGGTGAAAAAAGAATTTTCGTACCACTTGCTCAAAAAAGTGACATTCTATGCCACAAAAAGCGTACATAACAATAGTCATTTTTAATCTGTTAGAAACAGGGAAAGAAAGTTGTACTGAATTTCATTCATCCTCTAGGGGGAGAATGTGATTTAAATTTGGAATACTTACCGATACTGAACTACATCAGTCTGTCTTTACAACATTGAGTTTGTATCTATACAACTTTTGAAAAAGGAATACGCATTTATTATGCAGTTATGATTATTATTCAATAAAATTACGAAAACCGAAGAGGCCGTATGAGCTTGATGCCTTTGCTTTTCCGACAAAAAAAAAAGTCGAGGAATTTGCCGCATTTTTGTTTTCTTCAATTAATACATAAACGTTAAGTTTATTTTTATAAATAAGTTAATGTTAAATTTTAATGTTTAATAAATGGTTATCTCTTATCTCATAATATTATTGTGTTAATTTTTTCGCAAATGGTACGAAAAGTAGAGTATTTTCCTCGGTGATAAAGCTGTCTTAGTCTTGGGTGAACTTAAATCCCTCGCTACACTCAGGACACGTCTTAAATCCCTCGCTTCGCTCGTGATTCAAGTTTTTAACACCCTCGCTACGCTCGGGAGTAAACCTCGAGTCCTTCGTTAAGCTCGCGATTTAAATCGTCACCCGCGACAGAAGACACTGCTTTATCCCCTTGGTTAATAATCTACTATTCAAATCAAATCAAGAAGATTCAAATCGGTTGTTAAACGACGGAGTTATGCCCGAACAAACATTAAAAAAAAAAATACAAACATCCGAATTGAGAACCTCCTCCTTTTGGAAGTCGGTTAAAAATGTATTCCCACTTGTTATTTTGACAAATAGTCACACAATTTTTGTTCCCGTGAAAAAATATTCGACTAGTTAATGATCATGAACACAGTTATCATTTTAGTCTCGTTCAAAGCCATCCAGCAGCTCGCAGTGGTGGACGCCCACGGCGTCAGACGTCGGCAGACGATCTCCGACCGTAGGCGCGAGATGCGGGCGGCGAGTAAAGGGCAACTCGCTGTCCGACCACGGACCATGCCCGGGTCGACGGCGCGTTGTGTTCCACGCGCGCCTCAAAGAGCGTCAGTATAATGACGGGAGGGCCAAAGCCTGCCGGGGTCACGTGACTTATCTCATTGCCTGCCCGGGGTGGGAGGACTCATTTGATGATTTTACCACGTAAAAAAAAGTCAATCATAGTCTAAGTTGAATGTCTGGGCACGCCGCAATTGCGGCGGTAAGACCCCATCTTTGAGGAGTAGCTGGATAGGCGTCACGGCGTCCTGACCTACCGCATGACCAAGGTCCTCACCGGACACGGAAGTTTCGCGCTTTGAGGCGCTCGTGGAACACAACACAAGACTAAGGTCTTCAATCAGTGGTCCTTAATTACCATTTTATAGGACATTAACCACTCATTACTGTAATAATATTCACCATTGAGCTAACGGATAAGAAGGCGTGGAGTACGTACCGTACGCCGGGCAGGTCGTGCAGTGGAGTGTTGTCGTGCGCCAGCCAGGAGAGGCGGGGCGGCGGATCCCCGCGCGCGGCGCATTGCACGCGCACGCCCGAGCCCGCCGCGAACTGCACGCGCGCCGGCGGCTCCTCCACCAGCGCCGGGCCCAGCATCGCCAGCTCAGCCCCGCCTACTAACACACAAGAGTAGATTACGCACCAAGGGAGTAAAGCATCGCCTTACGTCACGGGCATATTGAAGTCCGAAGCGACGCTTAAGGATTGGGTAGAACCTCCGTAACGTAGCGAGGAGATTCAAGTATTAATCTCGTGGTGATTGTGTGGTACGCCGACTATAGGCATTGAACCAGAAGTCATCTGTGGAATGTGTTTTCCGCACAAGTGCGACAAATTAAAGAAAATCTAATCTGATTGTAGTACGACGAGTGCCAGTTTTCGAGGAAGTTTAGTGAAAAATACTATATCATCTAAGTCACGTAACGTCATTAGTGGGAGAACGTGAAGTGACAATTAACAAAATTAATCAAATGAAGGAACACGAAATAGAAAATAATCATGATGACAGGTTGTATACAAAAGAAAATAAAAATAATCTTAAACGGAAACAGCAGCGTGATTGACGACATCATGTTCTTATAGAGATGATTTAAAAAACATAATTTATAAAATGATCTTCCACGTTTCATCATCATCAGCCTGTATTCGTCCACTGCTGGACATAGGCTCTCCCAATGTGCGCCACTGAGCCCTGTCTTGAGCTCTGCCTAGCCATGTTTAGTCAGGGTATATTATATTATACTCCGAAGTCGAAACGAAGAAAAGCAATAAATGTAGATTTTTTTATTCTATTGAAGTTGTTCTGGCAACAATCACAAATGTGTCCAAAGAAGCGAGCCGCGGCGGCAACGAGCGGCGGCGGGATCCCGCTCACAAACAAAGACTAACTTTAAGTCACTTAAAAGTCTAACAGCGCAACTTCAGTTTTAAAACCGTTTGACCTAAAAAAAAGTCGGCCTTCTGCGGCATGGCAGCGGGTGGCGGCGGCGGCTGGCGGCTCGCTCTGTCCTGGTATTACTTAGGGCTGGGTTTTAGCCGACCCGTTTCTGCAGCACGAAATATTACACAAAATGTGTAACTTTGTTATGTTTGTCGTCAGTTGTTTGTATTTTAATAGATAGTTTCTGTTTCACTCTCAATGACATGTCGCGATCGCCACGCGTCTGGCCCCAGAGGCTTTAGTTATAATGTTTCGTTCTAGGGCATGCTAGATTCCTCACGATGTTTTCCTTCACCGTTTTGAGAGCAGTGTTGATGAAATAAATTTTATTACAAAAAATAATACTCCTTGCGAACCTACGACCTAGAACTCGTAAGTCGGAGCCGATAACACTAGGTTACCACTTCTTCACACACTGCTCCACAGCTCGAAGCCATTGTGCCAGCCTATATTCAATATTTAATTCTGGATATCTGTCGTTGCGGTGAGAGCCTACAATAAAATTTATGTCTATTTATGTACTCTGCAGTTTATTTTGAAGAAAAAATGCACTTACTTATTACGTACTGCCAAGATCAAAATACTTTTACGGGGATTATGTTTTCAACCTGACTACCTTGAACTTTAAAGCAAAACTGATGAGGAGTTCAAGAACTATTTACTTTTTCATAATTAACAAAATAATACAGCAAGTTGCCAATATACGTACCGCAAAACATGCGAGTAACCAGGACTAATGTGAGCAGTAGTAGCAGCGGCATCGGCGACGTCAGCGGCATGTCGCGGCAGCACCGCACCACCCGCCTGCACACACAAAACACTATTTTTTATATCTATATATTTATTAAAAATTATTTCTAGCGGCTGTTTCCAGCCTCTTAGTTCGTTTGTTATATGATCCACTTGTATTAGTGAGAGAGAATGCGAGCAAGGGCATTTAACCGACTTCAAACAATGGAGGAATGAATATCTCAAAATTCGTCGGTATCTTTTATGTGGAATTTTTATTTGAAAAATTCTTATTTTGTTTCTAAGTGTAAACTTAACAGATAGGGCCATAATGGTTACTAGGTCAGGATCTGATGATGGGATCTTGGAAAAATCGATAGAACTCTTCAATATGTGACAGCAATTCAACCGCAGTTGCTGCTGTCACATATTCTAAGTACTTATCCTAATGCTGTTTGTTTGCTTAGTTTTAAAACTTCAAGACTGTGTTACTTGGGTAGGTCGTTCAGAAAGAAAGATTAACACTAACGCCATCTCGGCCAGAGCAAGATCAAATTTCTCGGCTATGACATAGCTCCGGAGAATATCAAATGTATAATAGCTAGCAAAATAGCAAGCTATCGTCAACTAACCCATAATAATTAAAAGAAGTGTAATTAAAAGAAGTGTATAACAACATTTTTGAGAACGATTAACTTTTATCGATGCTATGCGATGCAAGCACGCTATGATTCAGTTACGCACGTGCACGTCACGTCAAACAGGCCCTCACCATCATCGACCACTGCGCAATGAATGACGGTTGGATTTCACAATTTCACTTTCTACGATTTACAGGCCAAAGTATAGTCAATTAGAGTAGTCGTTTTCTAATGCGTTAATGTAAATAATCGGTGTCACTCGACCCAGCATTGATAGTGAGAGTGCTGCTTTCTGCCTCAAGACCTTCATTCAGCCACGCAATTAGAGATTCTTTAGCTTGCTATTAGTCAAACCACTGACTGCACGGATCTCTCAGCAATCTATTACCTCAAAATGAGGCATACTCGTATTTGAGAACAGGGTCGGGCACATACTCGCAGTATGGTACTTCGGAATCCATAAGTTGTACAGCAAACCAAAATGCCGGTGAATAATCCCACAATTATCGACTTACGACATGCCCGACAGATGTCAACCGGACCGTTGAAAAAATTACAATCAAAAACAACTTCTTGTGAGCGAGATTTGTTATACAACGTGTAACGTTGAAAGCGCAAAACTTCTCGTGGGGTAACTCAGCCCATGTTACTGAACAATGTTTGTTCTAAGACTTGAAATTCCCAAAATAAAAAAATAAAAAATGTCATACTGATGGGCCCGATCAATTTCTCATTTTGTATGAAAAACCATTTTTTAAGCTATTGCATAGCTTCTATCGCGGGCCTTGAGCGCGGGGACCGAATCCAGAAATTCCATAACGAAAAAACCTCACGCTCCCCACTCCGACGGGCAAGGAGGTGTGGCTTGAAGGCCGTGCATCGTCTAACGTCGTTTCAGTTCGGCAGTCTTCGACACGGTGTTCTGAGCGGAGCTGAGCGGAGCGGCGTGGAGTGAAGCTGAGCGAAGCGGAGCGGAGTGGAGTGGAGCTGAGCGGAGCGGAGCGGAGTGGAGCGAAGCGGAGCGGAGTGGAGTGGAGTGGAGTGGAGTCGCGACGATTATTTTTGTTGAGTGTATACAGGTTTTTTGTAAATAATAAATAATAATAACAAAAATCAATAATTCTTAATGAAAAAATATCGAGGTTTCCGTTATGGGTGTCGTTTTCATGGTTTTCCAGGGTGTTTAAACCGATGGTGCAGTCAAAATGTAAATCCAAGATGGCGGCAGCATAAATTATCGAAGTTTTCGTCATGGGTGTCGTTTTCATGGTTTTCGAGGGTGTTGAAACCGATGTTGGAGTCAAAATGTAAATCCAAGATGGCGGCTGCAAAAAATATCGAGGTTTTCGTCATGGGTGTCGTTTTCATGGTTTTCGAAGGTGTTGAAACCGATGGTGCAGTCAAAATGTAAATCCAAGATGGCGGCAGCATAAATTATCGAAGTTTTCGCCATGGGTGTCGTTTTCATAGTTTTCGAGGGTGTTGAAACCGATGTTGCAGTCAAAATGTAAATCCAAGATGGCGGCTGCAAAAAATATCGAGGTTTTCGTCATGGGTGTCGTTTTCATGGTTTTCGAGGGTGTTGAAACCGATGGTGCAGTCAAAATGTAAATCCAAGATGGCGGCTGCAAAAAATATCGAGGTTTTCATCATGGGTGTCGTTTTCACGGTTTTCGAGGGTGTTGAAACCGATGGTGCAGTCAAAATGTAAATCCAAGATGGCGGCTGCAAAAAATATCGAAGTTTTCGTCATGGGTGTCGTTTTCATAGTTTTCGAGGGTGTTGAAACCGATGTTGCAGTCAAAATGTAAATCCAAGATGGCGGCTGCAAAAAATATCGAGGTTTTCGTCATGGGTGTCGTTTTCATGGTTTCCGAGGGTGTTGAAACCGATGGTACCTACAGTCAAAATGTAAATCCAAGATGGCGACTGCAAAAAATATCGAGGTTTTACAATACGACAGGTCTAATCACGGATTTGTATATTTTCCATGACACCCATGACGAAAACCTCGATATTTTTTAAAAAATATCGAGGTTTTCGTCATGGGTGTCGTTTTCACGGTTTTCGAGGGTGTCGAAACCGATGGTGCAGTCAAAATGTAAATCCAAGATGGCGGCTGCAAAAAATATCGAGGTTTTCGTCATGGGTGTCGTTTTCATGGTTTTCGAGGGTGTTGAAACCGATGGTGCAGTCAAAATGTAAATCCAAGATGGCGGCTGCAAAAAATATCGAGGTTTTCGTCATGGGTGTCGTTTTCACGGTTTTCGAGGGTGTTGAAACCGATGGTGCAGTCAAAATGTAAATCCAAGATGGCGGCTGCAAAAAATATCGAAGTTTTCGTCATGGGTGTCGTTTTCATAGTTTTCGAGGGTGTTGAAACCGATGTTGCAGTCAAAATGTAAATCCAAGATGGCGGCTGAAAAAAATATCGAGGTTTTCGTCATGGGTGTCGTTTTCATGGTTTCCGAGGGTGTTGAAACCGATGGTACCTACAGTCAAAATGTAAATCCAAGATGGCGACTGCAAAAAATATCGAGGTTTTCGTCATGGGTGTCGTTTTCATGGTTTTCGAGGGTGTTGAAACCGATGGTGCAGTCAAAATGTAAATCCAAGATGGCCGCTGCATAAATTATCGAAGTTTTCATCATGGGTGTCGTTTTCATGGTTTTCTTAAACAATATTAACTTTTTTGATTTATTTATTAATAGAAAAATTTGTTTTCTTATCGGTCACCACGCTCAAAAAGTGTAACTTGAATTAATATCAAAGAAAAAGCAATACTGCATGAATAAAATAAATAAATAAAATTATAATTGCATAAGTTGATACAAAATGCTATGCAATAGCTTTACCGCGGCAGTCCCCGAGTGCCACACGTCTTTTTTTTTTTGCGATATTCCAAAAGTCTTAGAACAAACATTGTTCAGTAACATGGGCTGACTTACCCCAGGAGAGGTTTTGCGCATTTAACGTTACACGTTGTATAACATGAAATCTCGCTCACAAGATGTAATTTTCATAATTAGGTACCTATATGCAACAAACAACAAATAAAGTTTTGGCGAAATGGCCGAGTGCTGCTGCTGTGCTGCACAGCGTATTCCGGGTTCGCTATACTATCTGCAAGTAGTTGTTCCGGGTCTAAGGGTTTGAGTATGTGAGTTTTTATGTTGGTAAACGCACCCACGATACAGGAGAAATTACTAGAGCGGGAAACGTTTTTTTGACCAGACGTATATGACGTGTATACGAAAGAAGTATGTGACGATCGTAGCAGGTGGCGCTCTGTGGTTTCTGCCTACCCCCTTGGAAAAACGGCGTGAGTTTATGTAATTTGTAATAATACTAGCTGACTCGTTGAACTTTGCTCTGCCTAAGAGGCAATAAATGAGCAGATATTCTATTCTAGGATTACAAATACAATCTAAATAAATCAGGTCAAAATTCAATGATTCTTTATTGGCCATGTATTTTAGTGCATGGGTTGCTTTTAAAAAAATCTTTCACTATTTTGTGCAACATTGTCACTGAATAACATAAATTATGGCGATATAAGAGGGTAGGGAACGGAGCTGCTGGAAAAAGCTAGTCATTATGGAAAGTTTGTTGGACCCACAATATTATTATTAGACTGTTGGTTTGAAAGTGGACTCAGCGGGCCATGTTCATGATGGGCCAACGTCATCACACAGTGGGTGCCAGGAGATGATGTCATTGCCAAGGAAGGTTAAGAGAATGCTCTGGCGTGACGACTTACGAGCGATTATATGAAATTAGAAGAGTGTCATCATCATCTTCCTGCCCTTATCCCATTTTACTTGTGGTCGGCGGAACACGTTTTTTTCTTCCATTCTCCCCTATCACACGTCACAATATCATTTACTCCTTTTTCTTTCATATCATTCCTTATACAATCCATCCATCTCTTCTTTGGCCTTACTCTTCCTTTCCATCCATCAACATTCATACTCATCACTCTTTTAGTCACATGATTGTCATCCCTCCTCATCACATGTCCATACCAAGATAGACGATTCCCTTTCATCTTTTCTGTAACAGGCGCCACTTTCAAACTGCCCCTTATAAACTCATTCTTGTTACTCCACACATCCATCTTATCATCCTCATCTCCGCTACATGCAATCGTTTCTCATCCATCTTTTTCACAGCCCAGCATTCCGATCCGTACAATACGACAGGTCTAATCACGGATTTGTATATTTTCCCCTTTAACTTGAGGGGCATCCGTGGGTCGCAAGTTGTTCCGGTGACCTGTCGCCATTTCATCCATCCCACGTTGATCCGGTGTGTTATGTCCCGGTCTACATCGCCATCTCCTTGGACAAGCGACCCGAGGTACCGAAAGTCGGAACAGACTGGTATGGGCGTTCCTGCAAGAGTAATGGGCACCGGACTGGAGAGACCGCCAAAATCGCAAAACAGATACTCTGTTTTGGTTCTGCTTAATTTTAGGCCAACGTTCTCCAGTCTTTGCCACCACATCTCCAATCTGTTCTGGACCTCTAGGCCACTCTCAGCAACCAGCACAATGTCATCGGCAAACAGCATACACCAGAGGGCCTCTTCCTGGATGTCCGACGTCAGAGCATCCATTATCATCAGGAAGACGGGCTGAGAGCCGAACCCTGGTGCAAGCCAACAGCCACATTGAAGCTGCCGGTAGTGCCCGCTGTAGACTGGACTTGGGTACTGCATCGACTGTACATTGCACGGATCAACTGCACATACTTCCCAGGCACACTTTTCTCCTTAAGGGCCCACCACAGAACCTCACGGGGCACCCGGTCATATGCCTTTTCGAGGTCAACGAACACCATGTGCAAATTTTTATGCGCACCTCTGTATTTCTCGCACAGTTGGCGAATTGCAAAGATGGCATCCGTCGTACCCCGACCAGGCATAAAACCGAATTGGTTCTGTGAAATTTCGCTCTCCTCTCTCAGTCGCCTTTCAATTACTTTCTCCCAAACCTTCATACTATGTGATATTAGCTTTATTCCTCTATAATTATTGCATTCCAGCACATCACCTTTGTTTTTAAAAATGGGCACTAGCGAACTATTATACTATTATAGAAATTAGAAGAGTGTATGTGTATGTAGTGATTATAATTATGGAATTAGCGAGTGAATTATGGGGGCGAGCTTTGCTAGTGGCGGGGAAAAATAAGAAAACAGAATTTTACACAAGCTCTGATGTGTACCATATACGATTTGAACCGATTATTGGCATTTTCCTTTAAGTTTGTCGATAAAGAACAAATTATTTACATAATATCGGCAAGTTGGTGCGGAATCATCGATACACACGCACTTGGCGGGTTTTAAGTTTAAAGCCGGACATGCATAAAATATAATAAGGAAAACGTAACTTTATGACTAACTTGAGTGTTTAATATAGCAGTTGAGAAGTTGCTCAGAGTGCGCTTCCGTTCGTTCTTTGTAGGCTACAAGCCGTGACGTAACGTCGTAGACCCTCGTAGCACTTCGTAACGTCGTAGACCCTCGTAGCACTTCGTAACGTCGTAGTCGCTCGTAGCACTTCGTAACTCGTAGCATCTCGTGGCAATCGTACGTAGAACGTTGTAGCGAATTATTTTTAGATTTATCAACAAAATGGCGGTGATACGAGATTAATGAACACTGTGTAAATAAAATTGTGTACGCTAAAAAATGATTAACGACACGAATGGCGCAGTGGTTGAGCGATCGACTGCAGGCTGCGCAACGTGTCGCGGCTTCGATTCCCGTACGGAACAAATATTTTGTATGATTTGTAAGAAGTTGTTCGCACTGAAAAGTATAAAACAAGAACAATATTCATTTGACAGATATTGTGCTAGCCGTGTTCGTTTGTCACCTGCGGTTGTTTCACACGATCTTTATTAGTAATTCCTTTACACGATTATTTGAAAAAAAAAAAGTAATATTTTCCTAACCTTTTCTTTCGGAAGTCGGTGTCAAAAAGTCAAAGAAATAAGAAACAAAGTCACAAAAGTTTTACCCTTTTAAGTCGATATACACGTAATAGTGATAGTGTAATGATTTGCTGTCCTTTATTGAAGAGTTCCCCGATTCCTACAAGATCCCGTCATCAGATCATGATCTGATTAGAAAAGAACGAGAGGTGTCATCGAGAAATCAGGGAAGATACGTAAAAAAGGTTCCAAACTTCCAACCCATTGAGAACCTCCTCCTGTATTCATATCTTATCTAATATGACAAACACATGCAATGAATTAATGCTGCTAATGCAGTGTCATATTATTTGGAAGTAATGATACAACGTCACCATGAGACGTTAGAAATGGAATGAAGAATACGCCGTGGCGGTTACGATCCTCGGTTGCTCGGTTGGAAATGAGCGTCGGATGTACTGAATCCGAAGGTCGCAGGTTCGAATCCTGTCCGCGGTTCGAATTTTTCTTTCCAAAGAAAATCTTTGAGTAATGATACAATTCTTTATTTACTTTTTCCTCTTTTTTAGAGAAAGCTTTATTACTTCTGAGTGCTATATGCTGAATAAATAATATTAATTTTGTATGAGGCATATTAGCCGAACTTTCATAACTTTTTCACCTCACCCGCTCGGAAAGATTCTATTTCTCATTCAAAATCTGAGCGCAAAACTCCATTTTGTGCTCTAGAGCACAAAGTGTTGTTTAAAATTCGAACACGTCTTGTATTCAATTGTTTTCTACTTTTCCACACTGGCCGGCGAGCCGCCCCCACTACATTTCCTCGCTGTGTGAGGTGAAAAGTCGTGTGTTGCACTCGGCAGCAAAGTTTTTCTGCGTCTCGTACCTTTGAAAACTTCGCATCGCTCAGGATTCTATATTTGAACCGCTCGTTTCTCTCGCGGTTCAATCTTAGAATCCTTCGCTCGCTCAGTTTTTAATTCAAGTACTCGCGCCAAAAACCAACTTTGCAGCCTTGCATAACAAATAACTATTGTCTCATCAAAATCATCATTAGCCTGTATTCGTCCACTGTTGGACATCGGCCTCTCCCAGCCTTTATTCATATTCTATAGCTCATTTTTAGGGTTCCGCAGTTAAAGAAACCATTAATGACCTAAGAGCTACTTGAAATTTTGGACAATTGTTTGAGGCACGCTGAAAACTTGCTCAATACTTCTTCAATTAAACTAACAACAAAAAAAAAACAAAAAAAAAAACTAACTTCAAAAAACGGAAATTGTCCCAGAAAGCCTACTATCATGTCAATCAGATCTAGATCTAGAGGACAAAAACGCATGGGATTAAACTGCTCCAATTTTTTTTATTTGCTCAGTGAATTCAATGAAGTCTCTAAAGTCTAAGTGATTTATTTGTTGATTGCTTCCTTTATTCGTTTTTACATACACTCTGACATTTATGTGATTATTTTATTTTACTTTATGACATTTATGATTTTTAATACTTTTTGACATGTTTTTATTTTCATCTTTTTTTTTGTTTTTATACAACTTGACATGTATGTTTTTTTATTCATATACAGTTCGACATGTATGTTTTTTTATCTATCCATATTAACAAATGTATTATTGTGTATTTTTTTCTTTTTTGTTTTGTTTAAAAAAAAAAACTTCAAGAACTAAATATACAGAAACTTACATACCACGTGTGCAATTCAATCCAAATCGGAACCTATCACATATCACGCACTAGTAATCACGAACTCACTTCCAACTCGGAACTGTTGTGAGCACAACACTGAGCGCAGCAAGTTGCGCGGCGAGTGGCGTGCGGCGTGCGTGGAACGTACACGTCCCGCGCGCTCGCCGGTTCCGCGCCGAGTGCCGTGCGGAGCGCGCCGGCCCGCCTGCGGATAATTACCCACCAATTGTATTGCGATATTGACTGTTAAATGATATAATCAAGACCTAATCACTGTCTGCAGGTAACGGTTGAACAGAGATCGCTACAAAATTGCTACGACGTAGCGCCGTTGCTACGCTGCTACGTGAGCTGTATACTATAATGATTTATGTCTTATGGAACTCAATACAGGATAAGACAATGCATTGGAAAGAATAGCGGGATCGTTACGGAGACTTTTTTGTTGTATTGTTTGTGACACCTTAGTTTCCTCTCGAGCTGCATGAGTTCTTCAATTCTGTGTTGTGTGTTTCAGTGCGGTACTCTCATTAATTGTAAAAAAACTTAATTTGTGATAAACAAGTGAAAATCAGGAGTAGTTTCCGCGCAGTGTACTGCCCAGTACCGACTTAATAAGGACGATGGTCGAAGTTCAAAGATAATTTCAACAGATCGGACAGAGAACCAGAGGAGCACATACGACTTGATTAAACAACTCACAATGTATTATTTTTTCATCCAGATAATTATAATTATAATATCGATGTTCTTATGATGTAAAATAATTTTCATAAAACCGTAGGTACTTACTTAGTCACACCCAACTTCTCAATTACTCGCTGTTCGTGATGTATTCAATTATAAATTATAATAAAATGAAGCTCGTAAATAAGCGTTATAAATATTTAAAATGGAAGACGCTCTGCGCCTCCGAGCAAGTGACGGTGGAGCGGGCAAGCGAAAGCAGGCGCGGGCAAGTGCGGGCAAGCGCGGGCGGGCAGTCGCGGGCAGATAGGCGAGCAGCCGGCGTGCCTTCAAGTGTTCTCTCATTTCAATGTAACATTAATATTGTTTGACTTAAAAAAAATAAAACTGTATGAAACTAAGAAGGCAGACGAAGGCTGGATTCTATTTTATTCGGCGGGTTGGCGAGGATGCAGGGGGGGGTGTCGCAGTCCCGAGGCTTCACGCGGAGACGCCGCCTCTCGAGCGTAAAGATACCTGATGAAAAGAAAATGAAACCGAGATGATACGGCGCAGACATTGCAGGGACTGACGACTCGCGACACTATTCTTGTGAAAGTTTTTATTTTACGTAAAAGGTCTGTCCTGTTTTATTTTATTTTAACGAGACGCCTTGCAGCCTGAATGGTGTGCAGCTCCATGAAATACAAGGCCGTGCGGTGGAGGGGGTGGGGGGGAGCGGCTTGGGATGAACCACGTTCTATAGAAAATGTGGCGACAACTTTGTTGTCTGCGGGGAGAGTCCTCGCTATAGTTCACGAACATTCACGAAACTAAATAGTTTAAGTGACTACTCATCAACAACTGACTGACTGGCTGATAACACTTATCAGCCATTAGAATTATAGACAGTGTCACAACGCTTTGACTGACGACGCGATGAGTTTTGTCGGTCAGATACGCAAGAATACGTACATTGATGTATTTAGTCATTAATACAAGGATAATGTAATAAACGAAGTTTGAATGTAAAGTTTGTACTTAAGTTTATTATTAGTCATGATTTCATAAAGTAAATCGTACTAGCGCAGGTTGCTTGGTCTCGAATAGATTCAATATAATCCGATCAATCTTTATTTGCCCAGAGCGGGGTTTTAATAAAGGACCCTCTTATGTTCTCAATCAGAATCAGAATCTTTTCCCGTTTAGTTGCGATTGGTCCAATTCGCGATTGGTCCAATGTTCAAAAAAAGGTCCAATTCGCAGTTAGTCCAATTCGCGGTTGGTCCAATTCGCGATTGGAAAACAGGTTGGTTTTTAAGCTCAGTCAAGTCCCTAACGCTCTGTTCTTATTGCGAGAATCAGTTTTCTCCGAGAACTAAAGACAAAAAATCCGTACCTACATTAAAAGTTACCTACCCTGTAATGCCCTGTATACCTAATCAACTAAATGGGGATCCCATTTTTACGTACAGTGGGGCTCCTTCGACCTTACGGCTATACAATTATGCTTTAATATCATTATGCGTAAACTTAGAATGACTAGAGAAATTACGCTTAAAAAAGTTATTAATGTGAGTTATGAAGAAGTTTGTATGTTGTTATGTTATGCGTAAACATTACTCGTAAGTATGCCATATTACATTATGTCTTAAAATATTTTGCGAATAGATAGCCACCAACTAAATATTATTATGTGTTTCATGGTACAGCCGCGCGCTGTGCGGTCCCGCCCAGAGACGCATCATCACTGTTATCTGCTGCTTGCGTGACGTACTGCCAGATCATCGCGGCGCCACATCGACATTACATCATTAATTATTCCGGACGACACTCTCTCCGCGTAGTTAAGTAAAAGGATCCATTTGTCCAAAAGAAATTACCAATTCAGTCGCAGAGCGCACCACTTCCGTACAATTACTAATTCTATTTAGGTACGTATATAAACTGGCGTCCGTATTCTTAAAATGAAAGAGTCCTTGCTGGAGTGTCGGGCGGCGCGGAGCTATGAGCGAGCGGAGCGGCCGCGCCCGCGAGCCTCGTATAATGTTGTTTAGCGTGAGTGCACGCTCGCTCGGCGAGGTGCGAGGGGACGCTATTCATCGCTCGTGAACCTACCTGTTGTACGTGATGATTTTAGTCGGCTCTTTGTATTTGTTAATGGATGAAACGATGGCAAAAAATCCGCGTTAGTAACGACTGGAGCGGGCTTTAATACACATCCATCCGTGGAATTAAAATTTAACCTAGCGGTACACGTGACGACGCCCGTCCACTGCATCACCTTACTAATTTGATGGACTTTCTTTACCAGTGTGTGTTTCTATATCACACGGTATCTAAATAAAATATAATAATAAATGAGTAATACTTGAACAGTGAGTGCTGCAGAAATCAATCACGTGTATCTTGAGACACACAACAGCAGCGTTATGACGTGTACCACGGTCATTCAAATATACAGAGACGTTCTTTGCCTGCGGTTGTTGTCGATAAAATGATTCTAAACCATCACGGCGCACTTCACAGTCAAGACCACTAGAATAACGCTAAGGCGGTGTCCTGCGTCAGCGACAAATACGGCGCGGCCGCGCGGCGCGACGCAACACGAAGTAAATTTAAAAATAATATTATAATAGTAGTTGAAATACCTAGGTCGAATGACATCGCATCGCGACGTATTCGTCACTCACGCAGTACACCGCGTTAGGGTCAGTTCAAACCGAGAAGCGACGCGACGTAACGCGTCTCAGTGTGAATTGACTAGATCAAGTTAATTTATGTATGTTTGATTAAGGTGTATTAAATTACGAAGTTAGCAGTACCTAGAAAAATCATTGAGCCTAAAAGATACTCGTAGGTTCGGTAAAATGATAAGGCGGCAGCGGAACTCCATTTATATTATAAGACTTTGGTACTGGCAGAGGAGTCGCCTCTCTCAAGAGGTCCGTCTGACAGCCATGACATTCCGCTGACCACAACGAGCAATCATGCCCAACAGGAAGGCTGCCTAACTTACAGTTTCATATTATGTAAATAATATCTGGGTTGTTGCTAATACATGTAGGTAGCCCAATTGTAACTAGTCTGTATTGTCTGCCACCCGTAGTGTGTCTTCATAATGTATCTTCATTAGTATCGTGGTTGGGAGAGGTCATAAGTGGCTACATTAGCGAATACAAAGAACTGAGACATTGTTTTGTCTAGTCCTGTCGTCCTCATTTAGTTTGTATGATTTTCAGTGATTTCAGTGTTAGAGTGTGGCGTCGTATCCTGTTCTGTCAGATGAGCTATGGAGTGTCGCATGTGTACTCGAGAGTGTGTTCCAGATAAACTATACGTATAGTCACGAGCAATAGTATGTATACACTAAGAAGTATTCAAAAGCGATGTTCTGCTACCATATTGATTAAACTTTTGCCTTGATATTAGACTTCTATTTTGGATGCCATACTATTTCGAATAGGTCTTATTTCAAAGTGGAAACCAGTATTTCACGAGTAATTTGCGTTTGAATTTTGTTAAGTGTTTACATGTTATTGTTCGTGACTGTACACGTGTAGCCCTGGGTCAAACTACTCGTGTTATATTACGTTTAGTCGTTGACCCATTAGGTCGTTTTCTTGTTCTATTCGTCATCTTAGCGGAATTCAACGAATTCATAGAAACTATCAAATATTACTGTAGGTGCAGAATTCTAAATCAATACAAATAAGTACGTATCTTTTACAATATCAGTTTAATAAGTACTTCTTATATAGTCAGATACCTAACATACATGAGTAGTGCGGCGGGTAGATATTATTATCACCTCATCGTAATAGTATTAAAGTCAAATAAATGAAAGGAATACATTTGCTCTACGAGCGGATGCAGCGCTGCGCGGAGTTATCCTGGAGCGCTCGGGAATGTTTGATCTAACTTTATTAGTTCGTCAGTTGAGCACGAGTTTATCTGCGATTACATTGTTCATCCGATTCACTTTTGACAACGAGTATTTATAGATTACTCAGCTTTCCACTGCTTGAAACTACTTCACACGTTCTAGCATACAAAGTACCTACCTACAGTTCTTTTGTGACAGGAAGCAACACAGACTTTAATGCGTACTAAACATTCAAAAATCACACATGTGGTATTCTAATAACACACGTGTTTAATTACAAAGCACAAAAAAAAACGAAATAATTTTATAGAGGGAGTCTTTGAATGTTTAAAGCAGGTTTCAAAAATATCGCTCTAGAGCGACTTTGAATGTACCAGGACGTTCAAATAAATACCTTGGTGTTACATGAGCGCCTAAGCTACAATAGTATGCCTATACATGTAGAATGTACTAAAGGTAATAATGCCACCTCAAAGTATTGCGAAGCGACATGAAACCGATACGTGTGAATTATGGAAGCACTAAAAACATTAGACTAGGTATACTTAATGGAATCAGTTTGAATTACGCACATTTTCAGTCGCACGCTAGCGAAAGCTGTTGCTAAAGCTTCAAGTGGCTGCGAGTGGCGAGGGAACGGGTGTCGATAGCGTAAGAGAGCACAATGGAAGCAATAAGTCGTTGAGTCAGATTAAACAGCTTCTTGACCTTATTCGCGGAGAGAAGCCTCGGGGATCTAGAACAATGAACACCTATAAACATTATTTTTATAATGCCGAGATACTAACAGGGTTGCTCCGACCATACCTAATACAAGAACCCACGGTTCACGAACCAGCTCATCTACCCACCTTGGAGTGAAAAATAAAATAATGTGTTCCCGTTACACATAACTTAATTGGACGAGGATTTTTTTTTGTTCGTCCTGTTATATTTAAGTAAATTACGTAAACCTGGGTTAGGTTATATGCATAAGTCTCTATTTCAGTACTCTTGAAATACTTTCGAGTCTTTTCAGCATTTTGTAATAGTAATATAAGTTTAGTATCAGATTTTGCTTACTATCAAAATGACGCATCACTAAAATATTTCTGCTACAAGAGAGTGCTGCAAGTAACGAGTGTGAAGTGTGGCAGCCCTAGCGGAGCCCTGCTCCCGGGCGGGCTTGCGGCGCCATCTTACTATTTACCTTTTATGAGTTTCCACGCGTCACCTGACTTTTTGTACGGGACCCACTGCCGAGATTAATAGGCCCATACATTTACTTACACCTACTAAAATCCCGGTTTATGCTGACATAAAACCGTTCGGGAACATTGACGTCGCCGTGTAAGTTGGTACCGAACAATAAGCTGATTTATTTTATTAGTTTACAGATTTACAACACCGCAAGGCGGTGGTTTCGACTGATTCCATTAATACGATTTTCGTCTATTTTCACGAATAACTTGTATATAATTTTTAAAATCATGAAATAATATTTATTATATTATTCTCACAACAAGCCGTTTCATTAATTGGTCACACGATGTAGTTTGTTGGGTTTTTTTGGCCATCTTGCCCCCTTGCTTACTATGCTATTTTAAGTTCATGGACTTCTCCGAGGACTTCTTACAGGTTTTCCTGTAATTTTTCGGACAGATAATCTGTTTTCTTGAATTTTCGACTCAAAGTTTCGAAGATAAGGAGGGGAAGCAGTAAATTTTCTTTCATTTTCGTAAATAACAGACTAACAATGCCGCACAGATCGGATGCAAAAGTTCTCATATACTTTTATGATATAAGCATAAAAGCTTTCAAATATAATTTTGAGCAAGGTAACTTTGTAGTCGTACATTCTAGCTACTCGAAATAAATATATTCATATGAGTTTATATGTACACAATATAATTTGAATTTGCTAGGACAATGACGCTTCTGTCAGCAGTACGTTCCTACTTCATGTAAGTACTTCTATTGTGATATCAGTTTTCAGAGCGTCTAAAAGCCTTTGAGTGAGGGTAGCGTGACATCGAGCGCTCGAAAAGTACGTCAAGGGTCACACACGACCGGTCGGACCGGCCATGACAAAGCCGCGTCACAGACACGCCATAGGCGGGCGTCCTCGTCAGTGCAACCATTGTGTCGCGTACACTGTGGCTTCGCGGACTACTGTCGGTATCACACCTCCTCCTCCGCCGCGATACTATAGTAGTGGAACTAAAACTTTTTAAAAAAAAGGGAACCGACTTCAAAACTAAACACAAAAAAACTATAAAATAACTTTTCTTTCGGAAGAAGGTGGCTTTATTTTTTTTTTTTCATTGACATATGGCCACCGACTTCCGAAAGAAAAGTTATTTTATAGTTTTTTTGTGTTTAGTTTTGAAGTCGGTTCCCTTTTTTTAAAAAAGTTTTTTATTTTTCCCTTTTTAGTTGAGATAATCAACAAAAATCTTCATAAAATCGGCGTCTTTTAAAATCTACAATCCTATTCAGCAAAAAACTTTTTGAAAAAAAGGGAACCGACTTCAAAATCAAACACAAAAAAACTATAAAATAACTTTTCTTTCGGAAGTCGGTGGCTTTGTTTTTTTTTAATTTCATTGACATTATGGCCGAAAGAAAAGTTATTTTATAGTTCTTTTGTGTTTCATTTTGAAGTCGGTTTCCTTTTTCTCAAAAAGTTTTTTATTTTTCCCTTTTAGTTGAGTTAATCAACAAAAATCTTCATAAAAACGGCGTCTTTGAAAATCTACAATCCTGTTAAGCAAAACGGATCTATGTGAGCAATTTCATGAGATATCCATTATTGTTATATACTAAAACCTTCCTCAGAATGTAAAAAACACTTTTCTGAAAACTGCATCAAAATCGGTTCAGCCGAACGCGAGATAATTGCGGACAAACATGCAATCGTCCCTGAAATACTACGATCCAAGTAAGCAAAACGGATCCACGCGGGCAACGTCACGGGATATCTATTAGTGTTATATACTAAAACTTTCTCCAGAATGTAATGAACACTTTCCTGAAAACTGCATCAATATCGGTTCAGCAAAACGCGAGATAATTGCAGACAAACATGCAATCGTACCTGAAAATCTACGATCCAAGTAAGCAAAACGGATCCACGCGGGCAACGTCACGGGATATCTATTAGTGTTATATACTAAAACCTTCTCCAGAATATAATGAACACTTTCCTGAAAACTGCATCAAGATCCGTTCAGCCAAACGCGAGATAATTGCGGACAAACATGCAATCGTCCCTGAAAATCTACGATCCAAGTAAGCAAAACGGATCCACGCGGGCAACGTCACGGGATATCTATTAGTGTTATATACTAAAACCTTCTCCAGAATGTAATGAACACTTTCCTGAAAACTGCATCAAGATCCGTTCAGCCAAACGCGAGATAATCGCGGACAAACATACATACATACATACATACATACATACATACATACATACATACAGGTCGAACTGAGAACCTACTTTTTTTTGAAGTCGGTTAAAAACGGAGGTTCTGCTCTAGTTGAGCGCGGTGCTTTTTTTTTTTTTTTTTACGTGGCAAAATCATCAAATGAGTCCTCCCACCCCGGGCAGGGCGGGAGGGACTGTCAGACTTCTACTGACTAAAATCCACGGTGTCCTTCAATAGCCCTTTATGTTCCGGGGTCACGGTAAGGAAATAATCCCGAGACCCCGGCAGGCTTTGGCCCTCTGAGAGGGGGGCCCCGTCATTATGCTGACGCTCTTTGAGGCGCGCGTGGGACACAACGCGCCGTCGACCCGGGCATGGTCCATGGTCGGGCAGCGAGTTGCCCTTTACTCGCTGCCCGCATGCCCGCGCCTACGGTGGCCGGGGAGCGCGGTGCTTGTAGCCCGGTTCCGCTGCGAAACACGCGTTGCGGTTTCGCTTACCGCAGCGGAGGTGTGCTACTATGGTAAAAAGCGGCAGAATGTAGCGGATAGCGGTTGCTGAGTTTATGTAGCGTGTCACTGTAACGGTAACAACAAATCAATCTTAATGAATGAGGCTGCACTATCGGCAGATACATTACCTATCAACTAGCCCTACAGGAACCAGCTTTTACCTACCCTTATGAAATTGTAGTTTACTAGACCATATCAATAGGTTGTGCAATGTCATTTACAAATAAGTTCCAGTAGGATAACAGGCTATGAGCCGCACTTCGAAGACGGAACAAAGCGCTGGCCGGTCCTGCACTAACGACATCCTGTGTCTCCCCCCCCGGCATTTACCAGCGTCCGCCCCCCCCCCGCGTGGGAAATGAGAAAAGTTGACGCTTCCAAGGTGTTCGTGAACCACACTTATCTACTTTCGTTTTGAAGTTACTTGAAGATTGTAAAGGCAACATGATATATTTTGTCTGTTACAGTTTATTGTTTTCTTAACTATGTTTATGTTTAACCCTATGTGAACATGCTTGTTTTTTCATTACCAAATCCACACTGTTTCGCAATCCTAGTTGGTATCTTGCGTTTGCCATGCAGACATTGTTAACGGAAGACATTGATTACAATATAAAGCCGGCTCTACACTCGCGGCGCGAAAGCCTGCGAAAGGTTTTTTTTTTTTTGTAAAACGCCCTACTCTAGAAGCCACACTAGAAATTTCTGTTGTGTAGTGGGGTCGTTTACAAACGTATAAATTCACATACACAAACTCTCAGACCAGGGACAACTATTTGTAGATCATACAAATATTTGATCCGTGCGGGAATCGAACCCGCGACGATCGTGCTTCGTGCCAGTCCCCTCAGTGTCGGTTTTTGGCCCACTTCAAAGGGCATATTACGGTTAGGTTTGGGGTTGCGGGAATAGGTAGATAGTGATGTCGGTACTCGGTATATACGCGTGATTATTGTCGAAAGTCTTGTAAACGTGTCGCACCGGATTGACCGCGACCTCCCCTGGTGGCACCTACTTTGCGTAAGTACCTACATAGTTACAGTAGCAGTCCTGCACTCACATACTATGTGACAATTTATTATCAGTTACCACTATATATGTAGTCGTAAATGCACTCTTAGATTTACATGAATGCAATGCTAAAGTAAGTTTTGTGCCAATTTTTAATTCAGACAATATTATTTAAACATTTTTGTGCATTTTCTTTTTGCAGCACTCTGCTTTTTATTTCAGGATTGTAGGGTTTAGTGTCGGCGTAATAAAATCGAAAGCATTAGCTTTAGCACGCTAATAAATGAAAAGCTGGTAGTATTTCATAGTGGCTCCGAGCGTGATGCAAATTGACAGCGGAGTACATCAGCGTCACGTGCCGAAGCCGGCGTACTGTTAACAACAACAAAACCTGTAATCGGATTATCTCGTAAGTTGGGAGCGAGCGGAGCGCGGACAAGATTCAAAATTATATAATGCTTAGTGGTGAACTAAAAAACCCGGCCGAGAGCGACTCAAACTCGCGTGGAGAGGATTGCAAACGATGAATATTTAATCTACCATTCGTAGCATAAAATAAACCTTATCATTATCACTTGCCTCGCCCTTTCCCGAGTGTTTTTGGGTCGGCTTCCAGTCGAACCGGATTCAGCTGATTACCTATCAGTCTTTTACATGGCAGCGACTCTGCACAGCACAGTAACTAGTTAATACGATACCCCTTGACAAGACTGGTTGCCAGACTTTCAAGCTTCTGACTACGATTGACAACTGTCAAAGATCTAGAAATAACAGCAAACGGGAACAACGGCTTCACCCAAAATTAATGCTACTGCTCCACCTGCGTCTTAAGGGTGCTCCCACATCTATCGACGCGGAATCGGCTTTTTGCGTCGCCCTTTCTCTTTCTGTCGCTTAGAACTGCCATTTGCTAGACCGAGACAGAAAGCATAATGCGATCGCACGCGGCGGGATCCTCGACGCGTGCTATCGCATTGACTCGGTCTAGCAAATGGCAGTTCTAAGCGACAGAAAGAGAAAGGGCGACGGAAAAATCCGATTCCGCGTCGATAGATGTGTGAGCACCCTAACGCGTATATTAGTACGTTAATTTAGGCGTTACACAAATGTGGCCAACGTTTTAATGTGTTAAATTACAAACGGCATTACTAATGGCATTAAACGTTAGGCGATAGCTCGGTGTCGGTTTTTTGGACACATCAAAGAGTTTTAGCGCGTAGTTCAGCGCGCTAAGCGATGTTGGCTACATTAACGCCGTCTCATTCTGCGAGACGCGCGCGCACAGCAAGGACGAATGTACTTTGTCTTAGGCGGGAACTGCATTTACGAGAACGACAATGGAGTGGTAAAAGAGGAAGCTTTAGAGTTTTTAGAACATTTTCAATCAGAGCCCGTGCCTTTGGAATCCAAAGCTGAAAATTTGAATCATCCACCATTTTGGTTTTTTCCCTATTTTTAAATTGTAGCTGCTTCAAGCTTCATTGTGTGTCTTACTTTAACCTCCATTTTGTGTGTAACGCGTGACTTCTCGAAGAATTAACTCTTAACGGCATTGTAACCTAAATGTAGCCAACGCGCATTTTTAACGCCTTAATTAACGAGTAGTTGGCCCTTATCATTAACGTTAACGCCAACCCAGGTGGAGCAGTAGCATAAAGACTTTAGTCAAACGCACTATGATAGTAATGGTCACCCATCCACAGACCATACTCGGCAAGCGCGGCTTAACCTGGGAGGTTGTCCTGTGCGGCTCATTATGTAAAAAAAAACACTTCCTAATGCCAGAAATAATGATTTTTAGAAAATCCAATAAAGAATACTAAGTTTTGAATTATAGAGAGTAATTCAAAACTTACTACGAGTATTCACTGTTGGATTTTCATATTTATCATGTTTGAATGTCAGAAATTAAGTTGTATATTATGTAATTATAGCACCATACTACGCCGCCGATAAAAGGGGCGAGTACGTTGATACCTATGTTATGTATTTTTCACTGACCTCCGCGACCGACATCAGCGTGAGAGGAATACAAGCCTTAGTAATCGTCATTATCGAGCCAACAGTGAGCACGTTATGTTACGTTTGAAACAAAAAGTTCCGCATCGTTTCAGCTGACAGCTCGTTGTCTCGGAGTATAAAAGACAAGTGCCGCGAGTGAGACGTAACTTCTTTGTCACGCGATAGTGTTATACCGGTCCGGGCCGCACCGTGCCGCATCTGTCTACAACATTTAACCTTTCGGCGGACAGTTACTTGGGATGTTAAGGCACAGGATACCTTGTCGTGCGTCCTTGGGAATATGATACTTTTCCTGGTTTTAATAACGTTACTCACACATTGAGTGTTTCGTAATAATTGGGTATGTTTGTGAGCACCATGTATTATCAATAATCCTAACTTCCTAACAAATATTATAAACGAGAAAGTTAATTTCTTTGTTTCTTACCTTTTAACGCCCAAACCACTGAACCGATCATCCTGTAATTTTGTACATAAGTTGTCAGGTGTACAAATAGAGACGTAGGGTATATTATCATCCTGAAAAATAGTACTCTTTCCGAGAAAAACTACAATAAAGTTCATAGACAAAAGCGATGATAGATAAAAGATAGTGTGATTTATCTATTACGCTTGATTTTTATGTGTGAGTATGTCATCGGTTAGTTATGTTGTGTCATTTAAGTTAGTAAGCCAAAAAAGAGTATTGAAATAACATGGACTTTTTTTTATTAATTCTGCTCCATACATAAGAAACATCAATCAATTCCATTTCCTTTTTTTCAATTTTTATTTTCATTAATGCTTGAAATAAATGATTCGCCTTTAAAACTCCATATTTTTTATCAGTTTTATGTTTTGTTCTCTGTTACATTACATTTTATTACAGCGCTGAGTTCCTGAAAAAATTGGCATACTTACAAAATATTGTAATATATCCTACAGACTGTCATTGAATTTGCATTGTAGTGTTCCTCATCCACTTGTTCCCTTTACCGATGTCATTGTGCGCTCGTTCAATTACCACAAACCAGTTCGGTTGGCAAGAGTGCGAGACGCGGGGAGCGGGGAGCAGGGTGGACTGGTCCCACGTTGGGCGCCAATGGGCGCTCCCCGGGAAATTAAGAGGCTAATCAACACACTGTACTATAAAAGGTATCACGTCGTGAACACAATTGCTCTCGAGGTAGAAGCCGAACACTCACCTTCGTTGACTTGGAGGAGGGTTTATCCTAGGTGTGCCATTGTACTGTGACAGTTCCGATATTATGTTTCAGTATTTCAGACCGTAATTTATACCCATTGAGCTGACACAATTCTAATTCAATCGAAAACTTCTCAAATTAATTCTTAATATACTTTGAAATAGGAATCTCGTACATAAGGTCTGGTGGAGACTTAATTCATCGAGGCTTACTCAATCAAGTCGTGGAGCCTTTAGTTAGTGATATTTTGAGAGAGCGAGGTTCAGTGCGCCACGTGTCGGCGCCCAATAAGTTCTTCATTCGTAACTTGCCGCCCCTTCCTCCTTCCCCTGCTTCCCCCCCCCCTCCTGCAGGTGCCCGCTAAATTGATCCTTTGATTGAGTTTGCGCCGCATAACTGAGAATTAATGTACATCACGAGATACAACATCGACCTTCATCCCAATAGGTTCACAAGAACGCCAATTAGCTGTCTCTTACAAATTGTGAATGGCTTGAGTCTGCACTTTGATAAACTTTCTTAATGATTATGAGCTTTGAATCAACTATACTTAGTCACACACATCTGTGAACGGAAAATTAAACATTGAGGAAACAGAGATAAGCTGTTTACGTTATTAATTTACGAAGTTCCCAGTAATGAGTTGCGGAGGTCATGTGGGAGGACAGTATCAGAATTTTACACTGTCCTGTTCAGTGAAGTATAACATTTATTTCTTTTCACTTGTACCGAGCTAATGATGAGCAATATCAGAAGCATGTTCATGCTTTGGCACGTCTGACACAGAGTCATAAATCGCGCGCGGGAGCAATATTTCCTGAGCGGTTCACAGTCACGGGCCAAGTCAAATGCTCGGAACGAGCACAGCGTCCGTGTTTATACAAAATGGAACCAAACGCTTTTCATTTTTTTCTTTAATTTAAGATTTGGTCTAAAGTCAACAAAAGTACTTACCAAATGACATGTTTTCACAATACCTATGCCTCTCTTTTGTTAACAACCAAAAATTAACTTAATTCCATTTGAAATAATAAAAGATGACATTTGAAGGCATTTGGCCCCATCTCGATACGGCTGTCAGTGGCCCAAGCGGACCCTGGGGCCGTATTCTTGGAGTGGTCTCTTTATTCTCAGAGTGGTCGTGGTTGAGCAGGCGAGGTACATGGAGGGATGATCGGTGGGTCGTTGATTTCCCCGAGGACTGCTCTTTTAGCGATGTGCTTCCATTTTTGTCGGTTGGAGACATTCCGAGTACATTGGACCATGGTAGACTCAGTAGCCCTTGTTATTAGGTCAGACCAGCGAGTTCGGGGCCGTTTTAGGACGTCTTAAAGCCAGAGTAGTTCCAGTGAGTGAACGAGGTGGCGCTAGAGTACTTGGATATCTCTGTTTCTTTGACTCATTGGAACAAGTATAGTTTTAAGACGTTATAATACGGTCTCTGATGGAGCGGATCAAAAAAAGTTTGTTTCTTGTCAGTAAATCAGTAGGTACAGCTGCTTCTACTAAGAAAAACTTTTTTTTTTTTTTTAATATTTAAACCTATCCACTTCAGGCTTACGATGAAACCAAGTCTGGGAACTGAAGAGCTAAAGAGGCCTCGCAGAGCTAATATGATAGAGCCGTAGAAGAAGGCAAAGGCTCGCAAATCTGATGTTGCTCACTATCACATATTTTGGTCTAGATCCTCTGCTCTCCCGCTAGGCACCTTATAAAATGTGATCGTGAGCGACATCAGCTTTGCGAGAGGCGCGTGGCCGGGGTCTAGGGTGAGCGCTGCATACAAGGTTGTATCCTTAGACACTAGCACTGTTGAGCTCCGATCGGCTACGACCAGCACTATCCGCTCACACGCTTCAGCGCACAGGGCGCGGCCGCTCGCGATCGATCACAACACATTGCTCTATGCAATTGGATTAGTAACCTGCGATTAAACTCGCAGAATGTGCTGATAATGTAGGGAATGCCTGAAATTTAATACAGATTTATACCACAAGAGATCGTATTTGCACAATCATAGATGTTTTTTTATTGTAGTACATTTTATTTGTATAAATGTACAGTACATCAATTTAAGTATACAAGGTCTAACGTTAAATGCGCAAAACCTCTCGTGGGGTTGGCTGCAACCAATGCCTGGCGCGAGAGATCTCCGCCTATCGCCGCAATGAGGACACGTCGGTGCTCTGCCCAAGCGGGGCAGTCTTGCACCGTATGCTCTACTGTGTCCTCCGGGCGATCTTCGCAGTGGTGACACCCAGGCGTTTCCTCCTTTCTCATCAGACACAGGTACCTCCCGAAACTTCCGTGTCCGGTGAGGACCTGCGTCACGCGGTAGGTCAGGACGCCGTGACGCCTATCTAGCCACTCCTCAAAGAGGGGTCTTACCGCCGCGATTGCGGCGGTACATTGGCGGACTTAATAGCATAAGGCTTGTGCCATTAAGTCCGCTTATGTACCACACAGATTTAATGCAAGCTGAATCAACCTAGAAATGGTAAATTCGAATTGGTTAGGTAGAAATAGGAAGGCGTCTACGGCAAGTTTGTTTAAATAAAAACTAACTAGAGTTTAGCATATAAAGCAGTAGATTCACACACGTCACGTGTTCGCAAGAGACAACCGAGGGATATATCATGGTTTTGTTTCACTCTAAGCACCATCCGTTCAAAGCTTCAACACCCATAATAAACACTCGATGGAGGACAGGATCAAAGATAACCCCAACTACGGGTACCTACCTACTACCTACCTATCTGGCAGAATCTTGAAGCTCCGCATAACACATTTGGCATTATCTTCATTAAACAAATATTTAAAGGCATAAAAATTATTAAAGAAAAAAGTTCATTATTGTTTGGCTAAATGTGTCCGAATGTACAAAGACATACTTTTAAGCAGCGGGTCTAATCGGCCACTTAGCAATATTTCTAATGATTTACGAGTACTTCGTGAATTTCCAGCAAAAGTTCTAAGCCATTCTTTTATAATTCATTCACGAAATGAATAATTAAGAAGGAATACTTCCAAAATCTATGATGCATTTTTAGTTTTCGTCAAAGTCGGCCTCGAGACTTCTATCAACGTTTTTCGATATTCCTCATTTAATTTCGGATATATAGCCATCCGCGCCCAGTTGAAAAATTCACTCTGTATATCTGTTATTCATAAAGTTACAAAAAATATATATTACAACGTTCTTAGAAGCCTTATAATGCAGATTTTTCTAAATCGCACAATTTTTATTAAATTTCCAAAAAACCAACTTTTATCTTAGCTCCACTTATTTTGTAGAATTCTTCTTCTAGATACGAAATAATCCAATTCCATTACGACCCATGGCCTTTACAAAAAATGTCACTACTAATTTGATACGCAACGGTGGTAGAAGCACTTTTCATGGCTGTACAAGGGGTAAATACTTTAATTTTTTTCATAATTTACATTTAGACAAAAATAGCAATTTGAAATGAGTGATCTTACGGTTTAGCAAGTTATGCGTAAAGCAAACAGCATAACTCGTAATTCTTTCTTCCAATCAGGAAAATTCTTCACACATGGTATGCAACAGGCATGAGGGGCCCAGGATTTGTTTTTATGGGCGACAGTGAGGCCAAAAAATCGGTGATAACACTCCAACACAAGTTTCGTGAAATTGCGTCGTTGTTTTTGAATATAATTTCATCACAAACATAACAAAAAGATTTGGGATCATTATTACACTTTCAAGTTGAAGTGGCTATAGGCAGGCCATATTGCTCGCAGAGCAAATGGCCGATGGGGTCGAAAAGTGCTAGAGTGGAGACGACGGACTAGCAAGCGCAGCCTAGGACGTCCACCAGCAAGGTGGACAGACGACCATAAAGGTCGCCGGGAGACGCTGGATGCAGGTCGCTTCCAATCGGTATATGTGGAGATCTGAAGGGATGGCCTATGTTCAGCAGTGGACGTCCTATGGCTGAGATAATGATGATGATTATACTTTCTAAACCTGTTAAAAATGTCAATAACTCCCAAAAATGCAATGAAATACACTGACAAATGGTTTTGTGACAATAAACTCAGAAAAGTGCCTTTTCTTTTTCTGCTGTTGTATGTACTAGTTATGAGTATAACCGTATCACAAGAAACCTGGGGCTAATTGACACACCATGTTTTATGCTACTTAATAATGAAGGTAGATTAACAAAACAGAATTAGCTATCAAAGTTCAAAACCAGTGTTAACCAGTGTAATCAAGGTGAAATCGCCTTTAAACTTTAAATCATAAGGTTAATATTGGCGTAGTGTGGAGCAGCATTATGAAAGGCCAGTGCTTGATGATCCAATAATACAAGACACAGAGAGAGCTAATAATGTAGCCTGCAGGGCTATCATCTATGTACTATAAGTTTGTACATTTCCAACAACCATAATTACAAAGAATGATCGTGATTCCTAATACAATATGTCATGGAACTTTAGAATCTTGGTGTCGATGGGTAGCTAGTTTTATGTCATTGTCACAACGTCAATACACTTTATTGGAGACGCAATACCTCGGCTCCGCTCGGGTTACAGCTTTGTCGCAGGTCGCAGCCGGCACTCACCCTCCCCCCAGCCCCCCTTCCGCCTCTTAGCTGACCTTTATGTTATACTACATCGTAAAATGTTAGTAGGTACTCAACTTTACCTGCAGCATTTGTTGCTTTCCTCTACCTACTATCGGCTACCGCAGATGTGGACGTGACGGCAATTACTCAATGTTCAGTGAAGTGACAACATGAATGGTAGTGGGTGTTGAGCCCGAGCAACCGACAGTCTGTTAGACACGACTTGTAACTGACTAGTTTTACAGATGACAGAAGCGCTGGGCACTCGGCAGGAGAGAGAGCAGCCTGTTGTTAAATGATGATCAGAGTTAGACAGCTCCACAGATCACATTTAATTTTAATAACACAAAATTTGTTTAAAGTGACGAGGGATCACCACGCATGAAGGTCAGATTTAAGTAAATAAATAAATAAATAAATTCTTTATTTCACCAAAAGCCATCATATACAAACAATATCCGTAAAACTATGAACATTAATTATAGGCTTATTACTAGGTCATACTAAAAAGTACTCTGGCTCCTAAACTAGGCGTAGGTGCCTGTGACTTAGGAGTCAGTGATTCTCCGTAAACTTCAGTGAAAGCTATAATTTATTGTGGATCAGGACGTTACAATAAATAATCAATGATGGCAAAATAAAGATCCAGATCTAAGCTGTTCAGCTTATAAGAGAGAAAAATAAAAATAAAACAATTAAGCAAAACAAAAAGGGTTTAACGGTGCGGTAAGCAGTAAATGTAGTGTGATTGAGAGTGTAACTGTAGAGTATGAGGTTGAGGTGTGTATGTTTGTGTGGTGAAGCGTGTTTGTGTGTGTAGTGAGAGAGAAGGATAGGGTGGAATATTGATGTTAGGAATGATGATTATTTTGTAATAAATTAACACTATAATTTACCCAGAAGAAGATCCTCAGTATTGTCATAATTAAGTGTATAAAGATATTCTCTAAGTACGTTTTTGCAATGATACGAGTATTTAGGGAATGAGTAAATGTTTAACAATAAATAATTTAAGGATCTCGTAGTCACTCGACGCACATGATGTTATTTGTGTACTTGTGTAGCCTCGTGTTTGAGCCAAAGCTTTGAGACCGTCATAGGGGAAAATCGTCTCTCAATCGATATACTCATACATAGTGAAATTTTCCTCTGAAACGATTTTCTCTCGTTTGAAGGAAAATGCTTTTATATCACATTCAACATCAGACGTGAACTGAATTCACAACTGTGACATGTTGTATGCAGAACTTTTATGTAGTTTGATGATAGAATACTTGCGTTTATACTTTTGCTGAATTGACACCATTATACATATTAATAGTCACTTGGGAATCCCGCAGCTTTCAAATTATTATTTTTTTGGAATGTGATAGGTATGTACCTGTTTAAGTTTTCCTGAAGTTAACCTATTATTTAACTTACTACGTTCAAACTTATCAACATACACCGCTTTATAGGTAGGTAATAAATATTAATAGAACTTTAATTTCTCCTCTTTTCTTTGGTGTAAAAAATAATCAATAGATTATCATTTTTACACCCAGAGGCGGTGGCCCACGGCCCGCGGCTGTGTGATGACAATAAATACGGTCACGCACAGAGTTACCTCCAGGCTCCGCTAAAACCAGCCCAAACATTAATAAAAATAAACAGTTGCCTGCCAGAGCTCACATAAGCGAGAGACAAAATGTACATCACCGCGAGCTCTTTGAACTTATGGTAGTCTAATACTTTTGTGGGTAAGCTTGTCATTCAGAATTATTTAAAAACATACCATCTTGAACTTATGCCAGCCAGATACTTTTGTTGGTTAGTAACATTTTTTCAGTTTCTTAACTTGTAGCTGCAACTCTGTGCGGTCGTTGAGCTGCCCATTACTTTTATGGCCCAGTTACCTAATATGTATAAGAAAAGGTGAAATGGTCCCCATGCAAAGTTTCGAAGTGGACTAGTTGCCCCTTATACCTACTTTACCTACGAGCAATTTGTGAAAAGGTAAGAAAAAAAAACAATAATGTAAATGTTAAAATTAAAGCATTCCAAACGTTTTTTACTAATATAATCAGATCTGTTAATCTATATCTATCGTAATGGAATTACCACTATGATTTAACTGTACTGGAACTAATGAGACTACAATTTTATTTGCATGAACAGAACGCCAGTTCCATTGAACTACGGGATACGGCGTTGCTACTGTATTAACCAGGAAAATACTAAAAAACGTTTTCTGAAGTAATGAATTAAAATGAAGAGACAGCAAAGGTGAATGAAAAGAGTTTCTTTTAAACAGCAGTTGACGGTGTTCATTAAGCATTCTCTCAGTGCACAGGAAATGATAAGTGTCGTTTTAATTAAAATCCATTTTATTTAAAGCCAGACGTTGCTTTGCTATAATTTTTCTATAACAGACAAGAATAACTCTTGTTGTATTTACGAACAACTAATTAATTTGGCCCTTAGATACAACTGCTAAAATGTGAGTGCTTCAAAAATCTTGATTTCTGCCGGCATCTTCGGTTGATGGCAGGGGCTGAGCGATTGACGGCTGCGGTGCATATCACAGGTAAAATTCCCGCACGGGATCGATCTCGGGTCAAATATTTGTATGATTTGTACTGGCTCTAAGTGTTCATTTATGTAAGTTTAAATATTATGTTACCACTGTACGGAAGGAATTCATAATGTGGGGCATTCATAACGTTTAAAGAAAGACATTTCGGAGAAACAGGCGTTATGTCATTATAAACTTACAATCAGCGATAATTCACCCACACACACAATGCAAATGAAGCTGTAGAAGGTAACGATATCGATACGTTCACAGAGTAGCTTGTGTGATGTTAGTGAAACCTCAGAGGTGGCCCGTGGCTATATTGTAAGCGAGTGTCCTGTTCCCAGGCGCCGCCGCCGTGTGAAACTGCCGGTCCCTCTCAATCGATTATTATCGGCCGGCGAGCCCAACCCAGTGCCCAGTGGCCGATTGAAATCGATGTAACTTATATCATCATCATCACCCTACCCGATGTACGAGTACCTTAAATAAAACTACGCTATCACAATTTTTTGTTATTGGCTGGCTCGTGCACTTCGCGGTACATATTACTATTCATAATTGATCGTCCGATGCGTTCTGGTTATGCTCCAGTCGTTAATTTCTGATTCCACTACGTACTAATGCCGATTTAAAGTCCGTGTCGAACGTAGTTCTATATATACCCGCTACAACATACTATAACCTTAAATGTTATGAAAAACATGTAGTTTTAATTCCGCGACAAAAATCCAGGCTTGTTGCAGGATGCAGTCCCACCCTATGCAGTCATGCATATAATATGCACATGCAGCAAAGGACCCTATATTATGTAATTATTGTAATAGTGTGTATACATCCGATTATAATTACCGATATTTATGAGAACATAAAGCTGATATTTCATAATGTTGTGCTGTTAAAATGACGGTATGAGCTGGTCGAGATGAACAACTTGGATAAAAGTATCACGATGCTTTAGGTTTAGGTCATTAACCAGTTAAGTATATTGCTAGAAATTGGCTTACCATCAACTGTATTTTCATAAAACGTCAGATTTTTTGTGCCCAATAAAACCTTAGCACTAAGAACCAGAGATAAAAGTCACATACATTTCATTCATCACCTGAAATACAAACAAAATGTTGAAATATTTAGCAAGTAACAGGAATTTGTGATACTTGTAATGTGGGACATACACAACATTTGAAGCGTTATCTTAGGACAACGTAATGAAATAGAGTTGAAACAGCGCGGGGCGAGTGTGTGAACTATTGGGTCGGGTCCGGCGACGGGTTGCGGGCGGCGGACGCTCGGCCTTTAATAAATAATGTTGGATCAGGCGCTACACGTATCTGATTGGGTTGCCGCACCCTTTGACAGATCCAATTGAGAGGCACACGGTCGGTAAACAATATCCTCACACACACGCTGGCACCAAAATACACACACGTACACAGACACAATCATAGTTCAGTGAAACCTAATCAAGACACATCCACTCAGTGTCATCTCCAGGCTAGTGTCGTGCCCGCCTCCTGCACGCCGCGGTCTCACCACGCCGTCAATGAGCCTCTGACTTGAAGCTGCAGCTTTATTGTGTATCTGCACTCTACTGTACCCCAGGGTGCGATGTGTTTTTCAATCACTTTTCTATTCCAGTGACCTCAAAGAATTAGATGTTTACACACATAGTATGTATGTAAACCGGGTTTGGTTTATAGGATTACCTGTTAAACGAATTCCGTAATTTACCACAACGTTACACACACACACATGGTCAGTGTGTGTGTAACGTTGTGCGATAAATTCCTTGTGGCAGGTGTGTTCAATTTTCAGAAACTGACGTCAATACATCAATCTACTCTAATATAACATACTTTCTCACTTGAAAATAAACTTTTTTCTTGTGGAACAAAGTTGTAAATCTAAGGAATTTTGACAGATTGGGTAGGGTAGGTTGTTGTGCTGACTTCTGTACGTATTGTGAGAGCTGTCGGTAAGGCCACTGATCCTTTGGTGGCTTCACACTAGACTGTGCGTGCCGTGGGAGGGGGTGCCGCCAGAGCGGTCTGGTCGTAGCTGTTTTTTTTTATTTATTTCGAACTAGTGCTGGTCTAGTGTCAACCTAAACGCGAGTCCATAAGTAGATTGCAGAGGGACATTTTTTTCTCAATAATTAAGGCTTAAAATAAACAACACTAATGTACCGAATAGTACAAGTTAAATGGCCACGGCATTTTCTGGCGGTAACCATTTAGATTGCGATTAAAACTTGAGTTGTTGTTGGAATGTGAATTCATTACAAGCGCACTTTTTGCTCGGTCGGGACACTGTGCCCCCGCTTCCAAACATTCATGACGGGAAAAAGAGAAATGAAAATTGTTTTTCTGGTATCTGCATACCCAGTAAAGTTCATAAAGTACCATGTCATGGTAAAAAGTAAGAATACGCATTAACCAGTTACATTTCTGGTGAACAAAACTTTCCATCATGAGTTATTATAAAACAAGATGTTATGAAAAACGTTCCTATTTTCTTATGACTTGTGTTGACTTGTATTTTATAATGTTCACTGCGCCCGTAATTCTTCATTTAGCTACACATTCGCGCAATATAACGCGAGTCGCGTAATTTACGAGATCGCGTGTGATCCTCTGCGTTGCGGTGCGATCGCATTCGTCATCGTTATTGCGATTATTAGTAATGACGACGATTCAACGCGATGCGATTAAACGCTATGGAAATATATTAAAAACGGCCAGGTGTAGAAGAAATGCCTACGATATAGGTAAATATCGTAACGTAAAAACATTTAGTAAGAAACTATTGTAATTCATTTTTAGGGTTCCGTAGTCAACAAGGAACCCTTATAGTTTCGCCATGTCCGTCCGTCCGTCCGTCCGTCCGTCTGTCCGCAGTTTAGCTCAGAGACGCCCAGTACTAGAAAGCTGTAATTTGGTGTAAATATACGGATTTGTTGTGCCGAAAAAGTGGTAAAATAAAATCTCGTAAAATATTTTTTTTTAGGGTACCTCCTGTACACGTAAAGTGGGGATGTTTTTTTTATTTCTCGCGTACCCCTTAGTGTGGGGTATCATTAAATAGGTTTTTAAAAAATATTGATAGTTTCCATGAACAATTTTTTGATAAAATGATTCGTTTGTGAAATATTAAGCTTTAAAGTGCTAATTTTTGCTCGACTCGAGTGTCCCCCCCCTCTACCAGCTAAACGGTTATGTTTGGGGGTGTGAAAAAATTCACAATAGTAGTATATATAACGAAGTTTGAAGGAAAATTATCATGACTAAGTAGGCTTTACAAGTTTACGAGTAATAGTCGACCAACTTATAAAACGTACTTGGATAGCATATTTTCCTAAACAAAATGTATCGCAGAACATGTTCTTCAACTGCAAATGTAAGTTTGTAAACTTTATTTTTACAGCTTTAGTAGGTGGGTATGTTTTGGGGATAGGTAGGTTTTTATTGTCAACTATTTTTAACTAACTTCAAAAAAAGGAGGAGGTTCTCAATTCGTCGTAATCTTTTTTTTTAATGTATTTTCCCCGATTTCTCAAAGACGCCTGGACCGATTTTGAAAATTCTTCTTTTTGAAATTAAATTCAGCGAATCAGTTTAATTAGTTCGCATAAGTATTTTGATGGGCAACTACGGAACCCTACACTGTGCGTGGCCCGACACGCACTTGGCCGGTTTTTAATTCAAGATTAACACGGAGATGGTAGTGGATGTTGAGGTTGACTGGCCTGTTGGTCTAGTGGTTAGTGACCCTGACTGCTATGCCGGAGGTCGTGGGTTCGATTCCCACCCAGGACAAATGTTTGTGTGATGAGCACGATAATTTGTTCTGTGTCTGGGTGTAATTTATCTACTATATGTATGTATTTAGAAATATATAAGTATGTTTATCAGTTGTCTAGTACCCATAACACAAGCTCTGCTTAGCTTGGGACTAGATGGCGTTGTGTGATAGTTGTGGAATATTATATTATTATAGTGGATACCGAGTAGTACCTACAGACGAAAACGAACTCGTACTTTTGTTTGTATCAGTTTAAGCCTTCCCTGGATGTGATGTATTAATAGTTTTCATCAATATTTACCATTTGTGCCTATTAAAAACTTAGCAGCTATGAATGCTATTCTATGTTGATGTACAACCGACTAAAGATACATTATGGAAGTGGGTCAGTAATGATCGGATGCAATCGCAACGCGGCTGTAATTACGCGCCGTGTCCGGAATGCAAGCTACGTGTATGTACTCTTATGTACGTACAGGTACTTATGTTATCAGACGCGGTCAACGCCATCTTATATAGCAAGATATTATTATAAGTTAATCCGTGTATGTAATGATAAAATGTAATTACACATCAGTTATATATCAAAAGATTTTACATATATTATGATACATTGACAAGATGATACATTGATCGAGATGAGATGGTGATGAGATTATTTTGTTTCGTAAACCAAAGACGAAGATACGAAGCTTTTAAAATTCACAAAGTCCTATTCTTTGTATTTTGTTCTGAGGTCACAAGCCTTCTCCTGAGTTTTGATGCGTCTCTTAAATCACAAATTGAACAGAAAAAACGTCTAGTATATTCTGGAAATCTAACTGACGGACTGGATTTGTAATTTAGGAGATAAGTACGGCGTTTATTTTGAAAAAATATTGTAAAATAAAAAAATAACAAAAGTTCGAAATTGAATAACACGTTTGGATTTGTTGAAAACGTGCACATAATTTTAAAACACTAATATCATAAATATCTCGCAGACATTTAAAAAAGGGCTGCGTCGGCGCCTCAGCCGGAAGCGGCATCCTCCCGCCCCGCGCTAACTGTCAAGTGCGTCGATTTATGGCGCCCTTTGTTTGAAATAGTGCCGCTGTAATGTTTAATTAATACTTATTACGGTCTGGGTGGTGATTAAGTCTGGATAATGTTACTTAAATTAAACATACTTGATGCTAAGAAAGAACGATGGAGTGAAAACTATTAGGAGAAAAATATATGATAGGAGCGATTTATTTTTGGATCCTATTTATATGGAGCCGGACAGCCGCAGGTTTTACATCTCCCGGCGCGCGATGTCAACAACTCGAACGCTCGGGCTATCAATAAACAATTCCAATCGCCACAAAGCTGCGATGTTGTGTACCCAATATTCCGCTATCTTTGTTTACGGTTCAAAGGATTCCTTCTACTGCAAATATTACAGACTGACTTACATTATTGTGGGTAAATTGTATTGGTGTGGAGTAAACGCTACGTGCAAAGTCGGTGGTGGCAACTATGAAATCGGTTGGATTACAATATTTTTCTGAAAACTTCGTTGTGGGGTTGAAATACGCTGCCTGTTATACTGACGACATGCGCCTTTCCTGGCCTGTGTCGTAGCCTATAGCCGGCCGCTCAGGACCTGAACCACGAGCTCTTAACGCGATCCAGTTTAGGCTGTGGGAAAGAGACAGAGACTATACAAGTCGTCTAGCGCCATCTTTTTACCCCAGCCTAAACTGGATCGCGTTAAGAGTTCATGGTAGGCCGCCTGGTCTCCCGACGCCGACCAGTTTATTGGATGTTTACTGTACTATATACATGAACCTATCGTCCGTGCTCGAGCGCCGGCACACACTCTCGGCCATCGTGCCACAATCCCGGCGGACGACAACGCGTTAATTGGTCGAGATCTGTTTCACATCGCTCCTCCAGAGATACTGTTATTAAATTGCTGGTAGCTGTGTATCGCAAATTCGTAAGTAAACAACTGTTTTTAACAAAGATGTGTAGGTGATATTTTATTCTTTTATTTTATACATTTCGAACAGTTTAAAATGCCATTAATACTAAGTTAATCCTTGCAGAACCGCAATCATTCTAACATTATCGTTTTACATTCAATTCAACTCAATTCTTTATTGCATTCACATGTGTATTAAAAGTTCTTAAAATTAAAGTTAGTTCACATGGACCATTCGTCAGCTAACAAGTCCAATCCGGGGTTGGTCTCCACGAGCGCATTAATAATGTTTGCTTTCCAGAACGATTGTAATTATTTGGATTAAATAAACACAGCTCCCCATGTAATTCCGATGCATCGGTACAACGTATGCTTTGTTGTGATTAATTCAATAGCTCGCCTAACTTTGAAAGAAATAAAATTTAAGCTACCTTAAATACTTTAAAAAAACTTAGTTGGGCACGTTACGGATAATATCCAAACACATGGTTGTAGACGTTTTTCAGAAAAGCTTTTTGCACTTGTTCCAGTACGATTGTTGAAGCGTGACCTCGTGAAGATTTCATTTATTATACAAGCGCTGTGCGCAGCGTTTGCGACGCAGTCCACCAGTGTAGGCATACTGAGACATACATACATACCCATAATAAGTTGTTATTCTTAAATAAATTGTGTTTATTTCATCGCCACTCGTATGAAACTTTATCTACAGCAAAAGTTGAAAGACGTGCCATATCAATCAAGTCACCCGCATTGGGTGTGCGTCCACTACACACCCCCAGTGCGGGTGTTTACTGCTAGATATAATTAGAGGAGAGCCCTTTGTCAATCAGTGGAAACATTATAGGCCAATTATATTATAACTAGCTTCCGCCCGCGGCTTCGCCCGCGTGGTGTTTTGATAAAAAGTAGCTTATGTTGTTTTTCAGATTTCAGACTATCCATATCCAATTTTGTAACAAACGGCTCAGCAAATTAGCCGTGAAACAAACATTTACACAGATAAAGTAAATTATTTTGAATATTAAGGATTATATTAATAGAATGGTATAGATTTGGCTATAGCATTTGGTTAAAAGAGAGTAGGTATGTTTAAAAAAATTATAAAATATCTGTTTACAGTAGGTATAAGGTACCTATGTATTCCATTAAGTGGCAGAAAGTACCCAGGAAAATTTATTGGTCCCTTATGTCCAAGAGACACTTCCAGGGGTCAGCATCACGTTGTGTACAAAAATATTTTAAAATGACCTAATTTAAAACATTTTTGAACACAACGTTTGCTGTTTTGTTATTATTTGTTAAAATGTGGAGATTGTTTGGACTCGACATTCTCTGATCGCATGCGTCCGACAATGATGTCTGCTCTCACGTGTCTGCCCGTTCGGGTACCTATATAGTTAGATTCGTGCGCTCCCCCACCACACGACAGCGCCGTTGCCTGCCGCCACACTTCGGCGAATGTACGCGACGGCGACCGACGACCGACGGCAGCAGCGGCGATGCAGAGTACCTATTCGTTAAAAGGAACTTTAACTTCAAAAGCCAATTTTTTTTAACTTGATACACCCAAAACTTCTAAATATGATGTTCCTAGGTTCAGTGGTTAAAATTTTGTATACAAAAAGTTTGGCTTCGTAGTTCCCGTTCCGAATCCGTTCCGTTCCGTTCGAATTTCGGGAATTCCGTTTGTAGAATTTCACCCCCACGGTGGTAAAAATTTCAAAATGCTAGAACAAACGATTTTAAATTTCAAAAACGCTAGAACAAATTGTTATTTATTTCTTACTAGCTGTGCCCGCGACTTCGTTCGCGTGGATGTCGGAATTTAACAATGTATTTTTTAGTGCGAAGCGTTTAATTCTCGCCACGTTTTTCATTAATAAACCCTATAATTTCGAATTCAAGAATATTTGACGTGTTTGTAATAAACGCCCTCTGTTGTTCAAAGGCAGTACCATTTAATTGCTATTGGATAAGAGTAGTTTGTATATCGATTTGAATTCGATATTGTTTAATGAATTAAATGAATGTTGGTATGGAAAAAAAAAATTATTGAACCCACTCTAAATCCTATTTCAGCGCGCGTGAACGTAAAGCAACAAAAAGACCCGCTCCACTCCACTCCACTCCACTCCACTCCACCCGCTCTACTCCACTCCACCACTCCACTCCATTCCATTCCTCCACTCCACTCCACCCGCTCCTCTCCACTCCTCCCGCTCCACTCTACTCCACTCTCTCCACTCCACTCCACCCGCTCCACTCCTCTCCACCCGTTCCACTCTACTCCACCCTCTCCACTACACTCCACCCGCTTCACTCCACTCCACTCCACTCCACTCCACTCAACCCGCTCAACTTCACTCCACCCGCTCCACTCCACTCCACCCGCTCCACTCCACTCCACCCGCCCCACTCCACTCCACCCGCTCCACTCCACTCCACCCGCTCTACTCCACTCCACCCGCTCCACTCCACTCCACTCCATTCCAGTCCAGTCCATTCCATTCCAGTCCAGTCCAGTCCAGTCCAGTCCAGTCCAGTCCAGTCCAGTGCAATCCATTCCATTCTGTTCGATTCCTTTAAATTGCTTTAATTAATTTCGGGTGTGAAGTGTGTGAACTGATTACGATGAAACAAAATACAGTACATAAATATTACTTCAATAACACCTCTATTCCAGGTTTTCTTTAAGCGCCATCTGCCGTGCGTTGAAATAATTATGTTTAAATTTATTATTTGAATAAGTAGTTTTTCCATTCGAAGCTAGATCGCGCTACTGACCTGCGCGTCTCGGTGTGAACTGATCGTAATTTTACTTCTGGAACACTTTAAATTCAAATATCTTTTGATAGACTGAACTGATTTCAATGAAACAAAAACTAAATGTTACTTCACGTTACGGTCAGTCGTTGTGTATTAAAGTTATCTACAAAGCTTTCGTACATTTTACGTGATGCCCGAACAAATAAACATACAAACAGACAAACAGACAAACAGACAAAAATTCTAAAAATGCTAGAAATGGGTTCTATTGGTTGTCCTTTAACACCCTGGCTATATTTTTTGAGTTTTTTTTTAATGTACAAAAATTACTTTTCTACAGTTTTATTATATGTATAGAAGATCATGTTCCTAAATATAAAGTTTCATGGTTTTATCCCCAGAAATGACAAAATCCCATACAAACTTTCAACCCTTATTTCACCCCCTCACTGGTCGAAATTTCAAAAACGCTAGAACAAATGTTTAAATATATCTTATCAAGTGCTTAAATATAAAGTTTCATGGTTTTATCTTTTAAAATTTAGAAATCCCATACAAACTTTCAACCCCTATTTCAACCTCTTCATGCCCTTTTTCGCAATAAAAGGTAGCCTATGTTCTTTCTCAGGGTCTAAAGATTGTCTGTGCCAAATTTCATCAAAATCGGTTGAGAGGCGGGAAAGCGTAACAGACAGACAGACAGAGTTACTTTCGCATTTATAATATTATAAAGTTTTTTTTTTTTTACGTGGCAAAATCATCAAATGAGTCCTCCGGGAGGGACTGTCAGACTTCTACTGACTAAAATCCACGGTGTCCTTCAGTAGCCTGTTATGTTCCGGGGTCACGGTAAGGAAATAATCCCGCGACCCCGGCAGGCTTTGGCCCTCTGAGAGGGGGCCCCCGTCATTATGATGACGCTCTTTGAGGCGCGCGTGGGACACAACGCGCCGTCGACCCGGGCATGGTCCATGGTCGGGCAGCGAGTTGCCCTTTACTCGCTGCCCGCATGCCCGCGCCTACGGTGGCCGGAGATCGTCTTGCGACGTCCGTCGCCGTGGGCGTGCACCACCGCGGGTGGATAATATTAAGGCCAGGTTCCAGTACAGTCCGCAGCTATGAGCGCACTACCTCAGCCCCCGCAAAGGGGCGGGGCAAGTCGACAGCGGTGCGGGCGGGAGGGACCGTGTGTGTATATGCCACAGCGTAGCGTAATGCAGTAAGTCAATTACGTACGAGTGTGTCTGGATTAGATTTTCGTAAAATGATAGTCGAGATAGTTTTGATTTTACAAAGTGCATACAGGAGTACTTTATTAGGCAGCAGTATATTTAATATGTGCCGATTTTGGGCTCGTTTTGTTATGATGACATCTTACCTCCGGACTTGATGGAGTGACCTGAAGGTCTACATCGGTGACTGCCACTGGAACTCGGCGACGGATCGAACTAGATGTGCCGAGTTTGGGCTCATTTTGTTAGTTATGATGAGATCTTATGTCCGGACTTGATGGAGTGACCTGAAGGTCTACATCGGTGACTGCCACTGGAACTCGGCGACGGATCGAACTAGATGTGCCGAGTTTGGGCTCGTTTTGTAAGTTATGATGAGATCTTACCACCGGACTTGATGGAGTGCGGCACATCTAGTTCGATCCGTTGCCGAGTGCCAGTGGCAGTCACCGATGTAGACCTTCAGGTCACTCCATCAAGTCTGGTGGTAAGATCTCATCATAACTTACAAAACGAGCCCAAACTCGGCACATCTAGTTCGATCAGTCGCCGAGTTCCAGTGACAGTCACCGATGTAGACCTTCAGGTCACTCCATCAAGTCCGGAGGTAAGATCTCATCATAACTAACAAAACGAGCCCAAACTCGGCACATCTAGTTCGATCCGTCGCCGAGTTCCAGTGGCAGTCACCGATGTAGACCTTCAGGTCACTCCGTCAAGACCGGAGGCAAGATCTCATCATAACTAACAGAACGAGCCCAAGCTCGGCACATCTAGTTCGATCCGTCGCCGAGTTCCAGTGGCAGTCACCGATGTAGACCTTCAGGTCACTCCATCAAGTCCGGTGGTAAGATCTCATCATAACTTACAAAACGAGCCCAAACTCGGCACATCTAGTTCGATCCGTCGCCGAGTTCCAGTGGCAGTCACCGATGTAGACCTTCAGGTCACTCCATCAAGTCCGGAGGTAAGATCTCATCATAACTTACAAAACGAGCCCAAACTCGGCACATCTAGTTCGATCCGTCGCCGAGTTCCAGTGGCAGTCACCGATGTAGACCTTCAGGTCACTCCATCAAGTCCGGACATAAGATCTCATCATAACTAACAAAATGAGCCCAAACTCGGCACATCTAGTTCGATCCGACGCCGAGTTCCAGTGGCAGTCACCGATGTAGACCTTCAGGTAACTCCATCAAGTCCGGTGGTAAGATCTCATCATAACTAACAAAACGAGCCCAAACTCGGCACATCTAGTTCGATCCGTCGCCGAGTTCCAGTGGCAGTCACCGATGTAGACCTTCAGGTCACTCCGTCAAGACCGGAGGCAAGATCTCATCATAACTAACAAAACGAGCCCAAACTCGGCACATCTAGTTCGATCCGTCGCCGAGTGCCAGTGGCAGTCACCGATGTAGACCTTCAGGTCACTCCATCAAGTCTGGTGGTAAGATCTCATCATAACTTACAAAACGAGCCCAAACTCGGCACATCTAGTTCGATCAGTCGCCGAGTTCCAGTGACAGTCACCGATGTAGACCCTCAGGTCACTCCATCAAGTCCGGAGGTAAGATCTCATCATAACTAACAAAACGAGCCCAAACTCGGCACATCTAGTTCGATCCGTCGCCGAGTTCCAGTGGCAGTCACCGATGTAGACCTTCAGGTCACTCCGTCAAGACCGGAGGCAAGATCTCATCATAACTAACAGAACGAGCCCAAGCTCGGCACATCTAGTTCGATCCGTCGCCGAGTTCCAGTGGCAGTCACCGATGTAGACCTTCAGGTCACTCCATCAAGTCCGGTGGTAAGATCTCATCATAACTTACAAAACGAGCCCAAACTCGGCACATCTAGTTCGATCCGTCGCCGAGTTCCAGTGGCAGTCACCGATGTAGACCTTCAGGTCACTCCATCAAGTCCGGAGGTAAGATCTCATCATAACTTACAAAACGAGCCCAAACTCGGCACATCTAGTTCGATCCGTCGCCGAGTTCCAGTGGCAGTCACCGATGTAGACCTTCAGGTCACTCCATCAAGTCCGGACATAAGATCTCATCATAACTAACAAAATGAGCCCAAACTCGGCACATCTAGTTCGATCCGACGCCGAGTTCCAGTGGCAGTCACCGATGTAGACCTTCAGGTCACTCCATCAAGTCCGGAGGTAAGATCTCATCATAACTAACAAAACGAGCCCAAACTCGGCACATCTAGTTCGATCCGTCGCCGAGTTCCAGTGGCAGTCACCGATGTAGACCTTCAGGTCACTCCGTCAAGACCGGAGGCAAGATCTCATCATAACTAACAAAACGAGCCCAAACTCGGCACATCTAGTTCGATCCGTCGCCGAGTTCCAGTGGCAGTCACCGATGTAGACCTTCAGGTCACTCCGTCAAGACCGGAGGCAAGATCTCATCATAACTAACAGAACGAGCCCAAGCTCGGCACATCTAGTTCGATCCGTCGCCGAGTTCCAGTGGCAGTCACCGATGTAGACCTTCAGGTCACTCCATCAAGTCCGGTGGTAAGATCTCATCATAACTTACAAAACGAGCCCAAACTCGGCACATCTAGTTCGATCAGTCGCCGAGTTCCAGTGACAGTCACCGATGTAGACCTTCAGGTCACTCCATCAAGTCCGGACATAAGATCTCATCATAACTAACAAAATGAGCCCAAACTCGGCACATCTAGTTCGATCCGACGCCGAGTTCCAGTGGCAGTCACCGATGTAGACCTTCAGGTCACTCCATCAAGTCCGGTGGTAAGATCTCATCATAACTTACAAAACGAGCCCAAACTCGGCACATCTAGTTCGATCCGTCGCCGAGTTCCAGTGGCAGTCACCGATGTAGACCTTCAGGTCACTCCATCAAGTCCGGACATAAGATCTCATCATAACTAACAAAATGAGCCCAAACTCGGCACATCTAGTTCGATCCGACGCCGAGTTCCAGTGGCAGTCACCGATGTAGACCTTCAGGTCACTCCATCAAGTCCGGTGGTAAGATCTCATCATAACTTACAAAACGAGCCCAAACTCGGCACATCTAGTTCGATCCGTCGCCGAGTTCCAGTGGCAGTCACCGATGTAGACCTTCAGGTCACTCCATCAAGTCCGGTGGTAAGATCTCATCATTACTAACAAAACGAGCCCAAACTCGGCACATCTAGTTCGATCCGTCGCCGAGTTCTAGTGGCAGTGACCGATGTAGACCTTCAGGTCACTCCATCAAGTTCGCATCCTAGCTAAAAAATAAGTGGTCCATAAAAAAAAATTACATCGTTTCAAAATTAGATCACTTGACTATTTTATTCTATTCCCGCAACTAACACGTAATCGCTTGTGTGTGTGACTTTGTTTCCATGTAGTAGTTCAGTTTTATGCCTGCTTACGTAACCGCGCGGGGGGAATTTTTGCGCAGCAACGACGTACGTCCATCCTCTATCACGCCTCGGCGGGTACTGGCGAGCGCCCGGTGAGCGAAATAATGCCAATATTTTGGGTATTTTATTTCTTGGAGAAAAATTATAACGAAATTTTAAAATTTGCTTTTACCATGCACTTGTGGCGACAAGCCTTTAATTCCATAAATGTGTCACCACCTTAAATAATTATTAGAGGTAGCAACACCGGGGAAACAATAGATGTTTTTGACACTCGACGCCCCGCCAAAAGATAGAACTTTGTACAAAGCCATTGACAGGGTTTCTAGGTGGCCAGAGGTCTGGCCCATGCGCTCCATTACTGCGGAGGAAGTGGCTGATACATTCATCCGAGAGTGGGTATCTCGTTTTGGCGTACCGTCTGTGATAACTACAGATCAAGGAACTCAATTCGAGTCAGATTTGTTTCGTCGACTTATGCAGACCTTCGCCACAAAACGTATCAGGACAACCGCATACCACCCTTGTGCAAACGGCATGATAGAGCGAGTCCACCGACATTTAAAAGCTGCTCTCATGTGCCATAATGATTCGTGGGTACGCGCCCTGCCTTTAGTTCTTCTCGGGATGCGAACAGCTTTTAAGGAAGACCTTAAAGCCACTGCTGCAGAAATGCTTTATGGCGAAACCCTGCGTTTGCCCGGGGAAATGTTGACTCCTGTTAGCTCAGATCAATCTGAAGACCCGGCCGATTTGGTCATACGGCTGCGACGAAAGATGGCCGCTCTCAGACCAGTTCCAGCTTCCCGCCATTCAAAACCTACCTTTTTCATTTCGAAGGCTTTGTCGGCAGCTTCACATGTCTTTATTCGCGATGACACGGTTAGACGCCCATTGCAACCTCCGTACATAGGCCCCTACGCTATACTCACGCGTGCTGCCGATGGTAAGACTCTTACCTTAGACATTAAGGGAAAAAAGGTTGTAGTGAGCATTGACCGCGTCAAACCAGCGTTCACCGAACACGACAACTTCGATAATCCTGCCATAGATGAGTCGCCCTCAGGTAGCTCCCCACTTGGGAGCCAATCAGACACTAAATTAACACCCCTAACAACAGATACTACCATCCTAGACAAAAGACCCGTTACTACCCGATCCGGTCGTCGCGTTAAGTTTAACGACTGCGACGATTTTTGTTATTTCTAATAACTTCATTTTCTCCGTAGGGGGGTGGTGTGGCGACAAGCCTTTAATTCCATAAATGTGTCACCACCTTAAATAATTATTAGAGGTAGCAACACCGGGGAAACAATAGATGTTTTTGACACTCGACGCCCCGCCAAAAGATAGAACTTTGTACAAAAGTATTGTAAAACTTTATTTCATGTTGTTCCTGCTATTATACTTACATTTACACCAAAAACTAATGTGTTTAATTCAGTACTGCTAATCGCCAAACACTTCTAAATAATGAGCTGTTTTTATTTTTATAAGTTTCATATAAATTCATTGTGAAATCTCTAAGCAGTGGATGTTTGAAAATTGTGATTTAGTGTCATGTTTGAGATTTTTTTCTATCGAGCCAATTATTCCAATTCGTGTTTCTATCTTTACCATTCACTCGAGGATATGTTCAACTTTAATATTATGATTTTTTTTTTATTAAAAATATCATTGTTAATGAGACTTTCAGACGTTTGAAAATCTTAAAAATTACTGTAAGCCCGCCTTAAGTTTGGATACAAGTGGAGATAATCAAAATACTGGATTGGATTTAATTTCCTTATTATTCCTGATTATTCCCTCAGTCTCATAAGTAAATAATTATTTTCTAAATAATCTCGAATGCCGAAGTTCAAACAATGTGCGCAATTCACGAATAGCGTTATGACTATGAAGTGTGGATTAATATTATGCGCGAGTATATGCGCGGGTTGTACGGTCGTACGGCGAGGATGATCGGATGGTTTCATGCAATATGTTTACGGAGCAGATTGAAAATTACTTATCGTGTTTGGCAACTCTGCGGGCTGCCCTTTATCTCTTGCAGGATACGGTGCAACACATGAGCGGCAGCGGGACTGTCGCTCGCGATGTCTTTCTATTTATTATTATGTGCTCACTGCAACACCAGTTTTGATATAAAATAATTGAATTTAGTTATTTTATAACTTTACCATAGAATAATAATATGTTTACGTACATGACGGGGTCCCATAGAGGGCCAAACGCCTGCTGGGATCACAGAACGAAAGGGCTACGTAAAGAAACGTGAAGGGTAATTGTAGGAACATCGTAGGTTTTAGTTAGTACGAGTCTGACAGTCCCTCCCGCTCCAACCTAGCAAATAGCAAAAACAAAATCACGTTTGTATTTTACGTATTAATTCTGTTTGTAGCATATTTTGTTATAGCGGCAATAGAAATGCATGATGCATCATCTGTGGGACCTTCAACCTACGTGGTGAGACTGACAGACCGACAGACAGACGAACGGGCTACGAATTCTTTCCTTGAGGGGCGTAGTCTTAAAAAAAGTACAAACTAATAATACCTATTTAATTTAAAGTTAGTTTGTTTATTTATTTATTTGTTTGTCACGCCTTCACGTCTGAAGCATTCATATTTTTTTTAACGTGGCAAAATCATCAAATGAGTCCTCCCACCCCGGGCAGGGCGGGAGGGACTGTCAGACTTGTACTGACTAAAATCCCCGGAGTCCTTCAATAGCCCTTTATGTTCCGGGGTCACGGTGATGGAATAAGTCCCGCGACCCCGGCAGGCTTAAGCATTCATAGATAGAAGAAAAAAGGAACCGCTGCAAGCTGGACTAATATTCTAGATCCCGATTATGGTAAAAAAAATATTGACAGGTGCCGTATGTAGAATTGCCTAGGTGACATTCACTCAGGTGCTATTTCAGAGGGTGCCCAATGTAGAATACGCCACGTAGAATCCAGGCAAGTACAATGAAAATAATGTTTCGTATTTGTTCATCAACTTCCAGTAAACTGAAAATAAAATTCTTAGTACCCAAAGTCAATACAATACATGACTTGCACCGTGGTATAATCTAGTAATTGCCTGTCGATATTGCACAGCGAGTTTTGAGATTGAATGCAGTGTCTCTTGCAATACATTGCCGGTTGACGCCGCACCTTCACCCCGCGCCCGCTCCACCGCCCGACGTGTACAGCGGATGCTACGACGTACGGCTCATAATCGCCTGCGCGCCAATAATAGGCGCCTCGTATTACTGCCAGTTGATTTACACCGCGAGACTGATTGCGAATAATGCACCAGATTAGATGTCACAGGCACAAATTGGAATTACATACCGTAATGATATTTGATTCTAATCGCATGTAGGTATTATGTCCTACTAGAAGTCATAACTAGTTATCTGGGAAAATGACAGTTTGGCAAAATCAATAAATTCAGCACTTCATGATCTGGCCATCTTGCAGGTGTTATCACTCGCAATATCTTTTTTTCGTAGAATTCTACGACCTATTAAAATTGATGAAGCAGCATGCCATTTTTTTTACGTTGTCAAATCATCAAATGAGTCCTCCCACCCAGGGCTTACTGTCAGACTCGTACTGACTAAAATCTACTGTGTCCTTCAATAACCCTTTACATTCCAGGGTCACGTTAATTGGAAAAGTCCCGCGACCCCGGCAGGCTTTGACCCTCTAGAGGGTGGCCCCGTCATTATGCTGACGCTCTTTGAGGTGCGCGTGGGACACAACGCGCCGTCGACCCGGGCATGGTCCATGGACGGACAGCGAGTCGGCCATTACTATTATTACGCGCCTACGGTGGCCTTTGATCGCCTTGTGACGTCCGTCGCCGTGGGCGTCTACCACTGCGGCTGGGGTGGAGGGAGGACGCTATTCTCTCCCTCACGCCAGACCACCTCCTTCTTCGCGAGCATGACTGCTTTGCAGAAGGAGGCGACCGCTTCCTACTCCGTCTCGCCCCACAGCATGGCTTCGACCAAAATCGGACACGAGAGGTCTACGCCTATCGCCACCGAGAGGACACGGCGGTGCTCTGCCCAAGCGAGGCAGTCCTGGATCGTTTCTTTCCTCCTTATCAGACACAGGTACTTCCCGAAACTTCCGTGTCCGGTGAGGACCTACATCATGCGGTAGGTTAGGACGCCGTGACGCCTGTCCAGTCACTCCTCAAAGATGAGTCTTACCGCCGCGATAATTGCAGCGTGCCAGAGCAGCACGCCTTTGCAAAATAAGAATCGCGCTTATAAAATTTGCTATTCGTGCTTCATTTTACGGTTGCCACGAGACCTGTCTAAAACTGATTTTCTACTATCTCGATATCCCATTCTCAAAACAAAACAATTAAATGTATCCGCGCAGCCGTGAGGTGCCGGCAGTGTGCTATGCATGACACACAGACAATACAGCGCGCGGTCCGCGAGGCGTCCGTTACCTCGGTACATTATTCAGATTAAAGATGTGCGGGACTACGCTACAGGGCGCTCAATGCTTGCGTTGGGACACGTTGCACTGTCAGCGGGGGGCCTGGAAATAATCCGAGTGGAATAATTAATTACGTTTAATTAATTGAGTGAAAGTTATGTAAGATATTTTAAAAATTATAATAAAAATCTATAGTTACAAACATTTATTGAAAAGGGGTTTCAAAATGTGTACAAGTAAATCTGTGTAGTTAAGTTAGTTCTGTGAAAAATATAGAGTCAGCTGGTCATGAGACAATCGTACCGAACACATCGTCTGCCGCGTCAGCGATGGTCCTCGCACAAACACACTAATAATAAAATTGGCACGGCTCGCGCCTGCCGCCCGGGTCGAGGTTGTAGGCTTATCTAGTAGGTACTCCACTCGGATAATGTCAGATGAAAAAAGAAAATGGGCCGTTCCGTCGCAGGTTTCGTAATATGTACTTGATTATAGATTGATAAGACAATTGCTTAGGACACTGTAATTTGATATTTATCTTGACATATTGTTATTACGTCTAGAAAAACGTGCATGAGGACACAAAATCACAGTTACAGAATACACCACCTAGTCTTTCTTAATTACTTCTATTTTCACGCAAGCAGAGCTCGGTCGAAAATAGAAGAAATCCTTAAGAACAAAGAAAAATGAAGAAAGCCTGATAAAAATAATGAACCTGTTTTAATCTAGAGTTTAAACCAACGTTCATCCACATAAAGTCAACGTTTAAACAAATCGGATCACCCAGACGTATTGCGAAAATACGGAGAAAATAAATTTTCCCAGACTTGGGACCTAGCTGGATCGTTATATCGCTATCCGCGTGCTTTGAGGCGGGTACGGCATCGCGCCGTGCCACCATTTGCTAATTGCTCGGAAAAATGACACCTTTTGAGTGCTCTCTAGCGAGTGAATTGATAACACACTCGTCGTGACGTAGTGCCGATATCAGCACGCCTCGGGAACATTTACACAGCTCACATTTAATCAGCGAAAGTGAACCTTACTGCAACACGTCTCTGACTACAAATAAACATCACGTCACATTGACGAAGCTATGTTCAGAATTTTTTTTTATCTAAAAAAAAAATACAGAGTACTGGTTCAAAAGGTCAGAGTTGTGATACCTAAAAACCAAATGGAATCGACGCAAAGATACTTTTGGATTTTTATGATATTTTAAGGATTCAAGATTTAACGCTTTGATTAAAGATATTTACTACAATGTTAATACAAATCTCTTCATTCAACTACCTATCGTCATTGATTATAGACATATTAATATTATTGCGTTGCGTATTGTGAGACGCCACAACAATGTGACACAGATCTGCAGAGGTATAGTGCACAGTTCGCTCGGGAGATATCGTCGTAATTACCAGTTGGCAAGCTCTCAAGTCACCGATACCTATCGGGTGTTTACAACACAGACCTAGAGGTTTTAATGAGATATTGTTAGTACTTCTCCAATCTTCTTTAAAATTAATGTTATCAGAGGATATCGTTAAATCTGTATTATTTTCCGTATAACGCGGCCAGTTTCCTAATCAACTCATTTCACACTTTCCAGATTAACATTTGTCTTTAAGTGATAATATAATAACATCGATTGGATGCATCATGAATAGATTTTTAGAAACGCGTCTTAGTTATGAGCACCATTACATTATTGACTCGTGGACTGATTTGGAAAATTCTTCTTTTGTCTGAAAGGTCGTATCTTCACAAATGGTCCCATGGTAATCAGGTCAGGATCTGATGACGGGTCGGGAACTCTTTAATAAGTTACACAGAAAGTAACAGACAACAGAGACGTTCCGGGAATCCGTTAATAAAGGAGCATTAGAGCTGGGGTTTTTCTTTTTCGTTCTTATATTATAAAAAGGATATCTTTTATTAGAAGCTCGTGGCTAAATAAGTTACTGTTGAAAATTCGTCGTTGAAAGTCAGAAGCTTGAAAGTCCCCAGTTTCTTGATTGTACCCAGTTACTGGGTTATGGAGGTCAGATAGGCAGGCAATTCATGCTGAACTCTGATACTCAGCTGTATCCAGTTCGACTGGAAGACACGTCATAGTTGGGATTAGTAACAATTACATGAAACATATCTTTTTAACCTATCTCTTTAGAGCAAGCGTAACGTCGATTCACCACAATTTTATTTTATGATATATCTTATTTATAAGCTCTTTCTTCTCAATATCTTCATAAATCAGTATTGGTTCGTCACAAACGATTAGATATTATTCATGTATGTTATGATGTAAACTTTCAGCCCTTTACCTTGTATCCCCTCCATGCACTAGGTTCTTTAGTCGGGCTGGGTTACCCCAGGGTGAGAGTTTGCTACTCTTTTCCCGGTACGAAAGTGATGATGTCATTGGCACACCTAACAGAGTTGGGGTGGATGCCATACCCTACCCTTCATTCGAGGTACCGCCCTTATAACATTATAAATGTGATAAATATAGAAAAAACTAAAACACCAGTTTATTCAGGTTTAATATCGATGTTTGTTTGTTATTCTATGAAATTCTTTGAAAGTTAAAAGTAATGAAGACAATCCCTCATTTTAATATTCAAATAAAAGAGGTTTGTATAATATCTCAGACTAAAATAAATGTTTCATTTTTATATTCTTAACTCGGATCCAGTAGTCAATAAACTGTAAATGCGTATGAGGCAGTAAACGAGGCCATGTCGAGCATTAAGCATGGCAGGCAAGTGCTGTAAGTAGGCAAACGATCCGCGTGATGTGCTGTGCACTGTAACAATTGTAACATGTCGCGGAATTGGGATAATCGTTGTTTTGTGTCAAGTCGTAAGATATTTGCCTAAAGTCAATTAAATATCTTTGTTCTTGTTTGTCAAAAGCTCAGTTTATCATCTCGTTCTTCTGCGTCAGCCAATTAGCGTTCATATTATTTATCATCGAGTTTCCTAAGACAATTACTATGATATTTACAAAAAAAGCGATTTATGCAATTATGCCGACAACATGATACAGCCATACATGCTGAGTGCGTCCACTCGCGCCAAGTGGCCGCACGAACACTTGCGACCATTTACTACGCAGATTACAGCGAGCAGTGTGTGCGAGTGCGATGTTATCTGTACCGTGAGGGCTTATTAGTACTGCTACGGCTGGGAACCCTCATTAAGGCTTTATAACGTCAATAAAACGTGTACGAACATGGCGTGATTATAATAGTTGAGTGTGGCTTATTGATATCTCTATTAGGTATCAATTGATATGCTGAGAAGGCCTGAAAAATAAATTACTTTCAATGTAAATGGTTAGGATATAAATAATAATAGACAATAATTATGTAGGTATTTAGTTTGGCGTCCTGAGCGCTCAGAATAAGTACTTCTAGTTATAAACAAAAGTCAGTAACGTCCCTAGTTCGAAAATAAAGAAGAAGCACTCCATTAAACTTTATATTTTATACTCTCCCACAGGCTGTCTCAGAAATACGGGTGTACTGCGATAGTTCGACAATCGGAAGTGCGATTCATGCTTGTGCAAAAGAACTGCAATTACAGTGTATCGCTATAATTCGAATGTACGCTCGTGCTACCTACTGAAATTATACTTATAAAATTTTGTTTTAAAGACAACAGTAAAATTACGTTATACTGGCTTAGTCGTCGGAGCCCGGCGAGGCTCCTCCTTTCAGATGGTATATAATAATAACTTAGAAGGGCATCATCCATTCCCTTCTAAGTTCTAAACTTCTAACACCACGTCTCGAGCTCTCTGCGCTTATTCTTGCATCCCAAGTTCTCCATGCCGTTTTCGATCATACATTCTTTGTCGCATTACCATAGTGTTGAACTACACACACACAATCGTTTGTCGCGCCAGTGTAATGTCGAACTTCAGTGTGTCGCACAAGCGTGCAATCAAACTATAGTGAGCCACAGTACAGTTTTGTCTCACAAGCATGAGTCGCACATCCGTTTGTCGAACTACCATAGTAAACCCTAAAAATACACGCTCCAAATAAATGCACGCTAAAATTACAAATAAAAAGAAACGAACAGATAACACAACTGTAGAGCAGAGTATTAACATCTTTAATGTGATGCACGATAGCTACTCGTTGTCTTTCTGTATTTATTTACTGTGTGGATGATCTACAGTTTTATTCTCATCTACAGGTTTATTACATTATGGTACCTTCCGGCGGATGTTCTGGTAATAGGCTGTAAAGTTGAAGTGCTCGCTTTCATTACACTCGGTATTCGCGTGCTCGCCGCGGTAGCATCATTTCGGAGTTACGGCGCCGCCAGGTGGCAGGAGGCAGGCTGGAGCTCGCCCAACAGAACATTAGAGGTGACACTCAAATACATGTAGGTAAGGGATGGGGTACCTTACCTAGTAAGTACACAGTAAGAACAAGAAGTTACAATCTGTGTGATGTGAACTCTGAAAATAACTATAAAATACCTCCCGTAAAATATTTCTTGCGCAATAACGCCAAATGGAAAACTTGGAAAACTAGCTTATAAAACAGAAGAGCTTCTGTATTTCAATGAATATAAAAGATATCCATTAGGGAAAGTTTTTAATACTTTCACTATCGGCTTTGTTTTATGCATTAAACCTGGATTTTCTGAGATCCACTTCACAACCTATTTTATATTTTGCTTTCTGGCTTTCGTTTATGTTAGCCTTTTTGATAACTACTTATTTACTGCCAGAATAATACTTGGTTTACTACGCGCTACGAAACTCATATCGTATTCTTCTTCATTTCAATATTCGCTCCTGTGTCACATTTGAATGTAGATAGAACGTCGCAAACGTAATCTCCAAATGTAAATACGAGCTTGTGGAAGAATTCTTCTCATTACATGGAGTGATCCTTCCCCTCGCTTGCGTTAACTCGGAGTGCAATTAATTACACGTCGAGAGCGCGACTCATTTCAGATGAAACGAGAAAGAATATAATAGTGTCGGCTGTACGACTGTACGCCATGAGGCGAACGAGCCATTGTGAGCACTGCGAGCTCAGCGGCGCGCTCGGCGCACGCACACAGGCGCGACACTAGCCAACGATATACTATGGAAGACACTTTGTGTGCTCTCTATCTAGTTCTCTTGTGATACAAGTAAACCCTACACGCGCCCGTGTGCGTGCGTCTCCAAACAATGTAAGAAGTAAAGCGCTTGTACGTTACATAATCTGTGGCGTTATAACAATGTTTATGCGGCTCGCCGAGTTTATGTGGCTCGTGGAGACCGAGACGTACGACGGAACTAGACAGTACGCTTTGATTGCTGATATAAAGCGAATTGCTTTCTGTACTGGCGACATTAATTCGAGAAACGTACGTTGAAATTGAATATAACCTTTTATGCGCGCTACGTAAACAGCATACGTGTGTAATTGCTGAGTAATGTCTGCCTCAAAGTATAGACCGCAGCGCGCGGGGATCATATGTTATCCTCAAATTAATGTGCAGCTTGGAAAGTGGCGCGGTGGATGGATCACGGATCAGCACGGAGCTAGGCTAGACTAAACGCAGTAACCGGATGACCTAGTGTCACCTATTTCGGAATTCAAGCCTGAAATCCCCATTGGGTTAAGCAGAGGTGCAGTCTATAAGTCTACCTAAGAACCGGGCAAAATGTGGGAGTTTGCATTGAATCACATTTTTTTAACCGCCGCGCCAAGAGATATTCAAATTTTTTAATTTTGTTTTTTTTTTTATGACTAATTTTACAGGCCGGTTACAAAAGAATCTTCCCACAAATTTTCAAAACTCTTATGGTAAATCACAAAGTAATGAGCTTGGTAAGGTCCATGGGATGTTCGTTCAAAATCATGGCAAGCACGTCCAGGCACAGCACTCCCGCACCGCTTCACGTCTCTAGTGACGCCGACGTACGCTCTATTGATAACAATAATAGTTGGGCAATACAGTACCTAACCATACGGAATGTATTAGAATCGCGCTCAAAACAACTATTATTATTTAACTCATTGCAGAATTCAAAAGATTACCGACTTACAATTTTACGTATCGACAGAGTAGATTATTAAAACGAGGGATAGTCTAGAGCTATTTGTCCCTGTTGTAATGACTTGTTGACATTCATGTGACTAAGAGAGTGATGAGTATGAATGTTGATGCATGGAGAGGAAGAGAAAGGCCAAAGAAAAGATGGATGGATTGTGTGAGGACGATAGAAAAGAAAAAGGAGTAAATGATATTGTGACGTGTGATAGGGGAGAATGGAAAAAAAATGTGTTGCGCCGACCCCAAGTAAAATGGTATAACGGCAAGAAGATGATGATGATGTAATATGACTTGTTGAATAGCATAGCAGAGCTTTCCTTACAGTGTCAATATTAGGAATTTATTGTGTCATACCCCCACCTCTTACATTTTATTCTAATTAAACATAAAGTCTGCTTTTCTCAAAGCAGTAAGTTGGTCGGCAGTGGTAGCAGGCGCTGTTTAACTTGTACACTTTTGTACTGAGGCACGTCTCGCCACAAGTTGCGAGCATTAGAAATTAAATAAGGAGTGCGGCACGTGATGAGCTGACCGCGGCACAGAGCGGCCGGCACGTGCGCGCGTGTGCAACTCGCCAAGTAATTTTTGTGGTAACAGCTGTGTGATTAGCTTCTTACAGTATAATCATGGAAATCGAACATATATTATTACCCAATTTAAGCATTTTCTTAAAAATAATATAACTTCCAGCTTACCCGTGACAAAGTTGGGAAAGTGAATTACTCAGTCAACAGTCATCAATTTTACCAAATTATTCTTATAAACGTGAATGAGGCAAAAACAGGAACGTGGGGTGCAGCAAGTGACGTTCTCTTTGGTTTTTTATTTGAATGCATGTAGGTATTTCTTTTTTTTTTTAATCATCGTGTTTTTTAAGCTTTGAGATTATTGTGTGTGAGTTCCATCGCTATTGTTTAAATGAGTAAGAGTGAGTAAGTAATAATCAACCGAAATATGACGTTCATACTGCTGGAATAGAGTCATCATGCCAGCCCAGTCTGTGTTGGTTGAATTTCCATGTTAATGAATTTTCATGATTTTTCACGATAAGACTAAAGCTGTTTAAAAGAAAAGAACCCTGGGTAGGTTAGAACCTGCCAGCAGTTTGTGTCGCAGCCGTAACCACCGAACGACCACTGCTTCAATTAATACTTCATCAAGTTGTGACTCACGTCAACCACGTCGTCTCGACGCTAGCGGCTACAGTTAATTGCACGGAACATAAATAAGCTCCCCCCCCCTCGCCCTAGACCGCCCCCTCAGCTGCTGTCTTACGGGCTCACAGTTGGGAGACGTGAGACGTGATGTTCAACTTAAAATAAGTAGTTTTCTTTAGATTACATCACAAGCGGTTTTAATTCACCGCCGTGCACTGTTCGGATCACCTAGCTTTAATTACTCTCCGTAACTCAACGGACCACTGCAAATTAACTCAGAAGAAAAGACATTTTTATTTATTAATGCTAGAAAACCTTATTTAACAACCTATTTCAAACCTTATTTTCGTACAAAAATATCACTGAATCGCAGGGCGGGAAAACTCAATTGATGATTTAACCACCCAACTTAAGAGAGCCTTGACAAAATGGTAAAAGTATAAAATAAAGGCAGAATATGAAAAAAATATAATACTAACGAATAACATGGCTTACTCAAATAAAACGCATGACAAATGCTTGTGACCTATACACGGTTCTAATAATAAAGATGGGCCACCCCAACCAAATAAATAGAAAAGATTATAATAATTGTGTGATTGAAAGCAGTCTCTCTCCATATTCTGTCACCACACCCACCACACTACATCTAACTACATCTACATTAAAAAACCATTTTCGAACACGAAGTGAAGAGTGGTACTGCTGTTGTTGCGCGGTCGTGAGCTCGCGGCTACAAGGAATTCTAATAGAGACACACTTTCAGAGCCAACCAAGCGGAATAAACGCCAAGAAGAATTTCAGCCGGCAGATTATTCTATTATGGAAACGTTTAGCTTTAATTAATATGGTAATATCTGTTTATTGAACAGAAGAAATACTTTGCCAACTGTGATCAATTGAAAAATAACATCCTGTCTAGCTTTCTCTAACTGTGTTGACTTTCAGTACGGTTTTTTTTTAAGGGTTTTACTGGGCAACACGTTTTTAGGCAAGACTTATCACGATGGACACTGTTTCAGATTTTCGTGTTTCTGAGTATCCATAACGACTGTAAAACCTGCCTAGTGCGAGTCGGACTCGGGCATGAAGGGTTCCGAAACAAAATCACAGTAAGAAAAAACACATTTTTGTATAGGACCTTGAATTAAATATGTTTCAGTTGAGGAGTCACATAAAAAAAATAGAATAGTTTAAAAAACAAAATAACGATTGAATTTTAATATATTATGTTATTTCAATGACGTAGTCAAGGGCGTACCCAAGCCAGCCGGTGATCCAGAAGATTTCCGAACACAATTTACATTTTACTGTTTCATTTTAATGAGAAAGCTTGGCTCGACCTACGCGGCTCGATACTGAGTCTCGTGAGCCAATAACGAACAACACTCAATTTCATCAGGGTTTGTTATTCAATAAATTACTTTTTTTTTATAGTTTAAAGCACGACTCCTGTGTTTTATGCACAGAAATAACGGTCATTGGTAATTATTTGCATTTCATCAAAACAAAAATCGAAGTAAGTGAAGAAACCAGCCTCAACAAAAAAAAATAGTATTCAATTTCATACCATATCTTAACTAACAATGGTTTCATCTATAATTACAAATCTTCAGTTATGTGGCATAGTGATTCAATAGTAAGACATAATGCATGATGCTTTAGGCCTGAAGCGTGTGCGGTAGTTGGCGGTGAGCGATTCAACGGGCGGGTGGCATGAGTAACAAACCATTTCAGTTTTTTAGTCAGTTACCAGGACATACACTAAAGATCTTCTCTAGTATGTATTTGTACATATTTATATTATTTTTACTGTACCTGGGTAGAATAATGTAGAACGGTTTGATAATTCAGTTGTGTTCAATCCTAAATAGCCAATAAAACAATTTAAAATGAAATTTCTTCAAACAAGATTTATTGAAACTACTGGGTACCCTCGGTTTGCAACTCCTGAAGTCTTGGCAACAAAAACAAATGCTTGCACTATGGACACCGATTGCGTTCGCGACAGGCTTAGGCCGCCACGCGTTCACTATGGATACATACTTCAATATAAACACGAGTGGCGATTTCATATTGTGTTTTATATTTCCGCACCCACCGCCGCCGCTGCCACCGCGCTAGCCTCGCAATGTGCACTTACACTTAGACGTGAACGATTCCTAAAGCTATCAATATATCTAAAATTTTGTTTTGCAGATTTCGCGTCAGCCACGAAGTGGGTACAGAGACAATCACAAGTGACATCGGAATGAAAAGCTTCGGCACATAATTAAATCAAGCTTTTATTAAGTCTTTGTTAGCGACGACGCGACAAAACGTTTAAGATGAGCTAAATAAAAGTAGTCCAAGAGAACGCGCCGTTCGCGCCATTGACGAGAGCTAATTGAGAGCAATAAATTCAAGATATTTAGTTAAGGGAAGGGACGCTGTAATTTCATTAGCCAGCGGAACAGTAAATAAGAGAAATTCATTAAAATACAGCCGCCTGTAGTTAACTGGCCCAGTTCAAACGATCGGTTGGAAATGTGTAAATATTTTTTGTTGGAAAATGTCAAATCAACCTGAAAGCTTTTTTATTTAAAAATTAAGGTAAAAAAGTGTACAGGTTGTTTTTAATCGTATTTTATAAGACGCAAACCTCAATGAAGATAAATTAAAATAATTAACATAAATTACTAAGGTACGAGTATGTTTGAGCATTACTTTTGTTATGATCGTGTTTGAGAGATTTTTTATTGGAGTGTCACCTCAACAGTCTAGTATTTTGCATAATTTTAGATCATGAAAAGAAGGTGCAAACTTTTCGAACAGATAAAGCTGGAGAAACTTAAAGGCTGTTCTCAATGACACGTTGTGCAAGTAGAAACGAAATATAGACGGAGTTAGTTTATAAATTATCGGATATTGGAAACCAGCAACACACAATGCTAAAGGAGAAGTGCAACCACAGTAACAAATGAGCATCGTAAGCTCCTACAGTAGAGGGACTTAATTAGCGAGCACGTAATGTATACGATGTACAGATTACGGCGCAGCCAACCGCACAAACAATCTATTACTAACATAATTAAATGGAGTCCAGTAGCACTTACGAGCACACCGTGCACCAACAGGGACACAACAAAATCGTTAGCTTATTAGATACTAGCTGTTACCGCGGAGTCCGATGGACTTCAATATTTTAGACTTGGTTTAATTAAGCTGTTCCACTATTTCATTCCTATGTAGAGTTGGAAGCAAAAATTTGCTTATCTAAACTGTGCTTAAAATATTTTAAGGAGGTTTTACTTTTTATTTTACCGACATTTGAATTAAAAAGAAACCATTTCTGATTATACGAATAGAAAGTAATAGCATTTTATTATTCTGTCACAATTTTATAATTCAATGATGAAACACAAACAAAATAATCATTGCATTCATTCACATACAGTCGACCATATATTTTGTTCATCAAGATGCTCGTTTCGTACAGATTTAGTGAGACACAGTGGAGCAGTTCTAATGCGAGATAATGTATTCCAGCGGTAGTCATGTGCAAAAAGGTTGAGTTTCCTCGCAACACAAATAGTACGAGCTCTAGTATGTACCGTACCGTCGTCCTCTTTAGTTAGAATAGGAACTCACTATTTATTTGGGAAAGGTAATTTCTTTGTATTGCAAGTCAAATATTTAAGGGCATTGTAGTAAAAGTATTGCAGGTAACACGGAAAAAACCTGTTATTTGGAGATAAAGCTCCTAAAATATTATCTCGGCTCATTGGATTAGGAATGGTGATAAGACAAAAGATTTTTTAGAACGCAGATAATTGCAAAAACTATTAAAATAAAAACATGGCAATACTAGGCACGCTCATAAGCGACTTCAAAAAGGAAGATGTACTCAGTTCAGTCGGCTTAAAAAACACACGAATGCTCTCATTTAGCTACTGACACAGACTGCGCGCGGGGCGGGGCAAGACAAAATGGTGTCTACAACGATGATGCCAGCATTAAAACAATTCCTTGATATTCGGAGTTATTGTAGTTTTTATCTTCCCCCGTTTTTCATCCTACCCCCACTCACCCTAACAATAAACCCGTGGACGGCACAACGGCGAGCTGTTCAATAAAAAACGCCAACGTTTTTCAAATAAATTATGAACGTCTCATGAAGGACAGGCCCTAATCATCAGAGTACGACCCTGTCACATCAGACCCTTCGGAATGGACTTCGAAATGTGTCACCCGATAACATTACAAATGGATAAAACGGTAATCAGTAAGTACCTACAGTAAGTAAAATGTATATATCTGGGTAATTAAATGATATAAATATTGAGCAATTACAAACGAGAGATACGAGACTTTATTTCGACTACTATTACTAGATGTGATTTATTATGAGGCCTAGCAGCGATAACAAGACAGCATCGACTACAAGACGTCAGTACATATTGACTACGACACGTGCAATTGGCTATGAGGCTATAGCTGCTACGCCTTATAAGGCGTAGCATCTACTACGGGGCGTAGCGTCAGCTACGAGGCGTAGCATCAGCTACGAGGCGAAGTATCAGCTACGAGGCGTAGCATCTACTACGGGGCGTAGCATCAGCTACGAGGTGTAGCATCAGCTACGAGGCGAAGTATCAGCTACGAGGCGTAGCATCTACTACGGGGCGTAGCATCAGCTACGAGGCGTAGCATCAGCTACGAGGTGAAGTATCAGCTACGAGGCGTAGCATCTACTACGGGGCGTAGCATCAGCTACGAGGCGTAGCATCAGCTACGAGGCGAAGTATCAGCTACGAGGCGTAGCATCTACTACGGGGCGTAGCATCAGCTACGATGCATAGCATCAGCTACGAGGCGAAGTATCAGCTACGAGGCGTAGCATCTACTACGGGGCGTAGCATCAGCTACGAGGCGTAGCAACCGCTACGAGGCGTAGCATCAGCAACGAGACATAGCATCAGCTATGAGGCTTAGCATCTTCTACGAGCCATAGCGTGAACTATTTGCTGCCCATTGCCTACTACACGTAGCATCGACTATACTGCTTATTGTCTATGATACGTAGAATCAGCTACGAGACGTAGAATACCACTACTAGCTGTAGTGCCTATACGATTAAGCAAAAGTTATCATGAAGTCAATTCAAGTGAACCTCAAATAGTTTTCTGGCGTTAGTATTCTATAGAGCAATGAAAATCCAGAGGTAGTAAAAGCGAGTGCACACAGATAAGTTAGCACTCGCTTGGTTGCCTCCAACAGCGGACGGGTTGCGGGCGGGGCGCGGGGGGCGCGGGCCGCTCGGACTCACAAACCATCTAAGTTGTATTTGCCGCAGGATTGCTGGCCGCAGCCGCCACCTCGTATTTCTCGTTCATATAAATGTTGACTCGCTTTATTTATTACGTGACTGTTTATCTCGATGGAGGCGCTGCGGCCCCGCTCTGATTTTTTCTGCGAGTACATTACTGTGCCAGGATGAAGGGCGAACTTACATCCGTTCGCTCTATATGCAAGCAGGCAATATTTATGTTAAGGACATTACACTCATAGAAATAGAATTATTTACATCCGTATTTATGTAATGTTGCTATACTATATATATAATGTATAATTTAATAACACGAATTTAACAAAAACGCATCATATACATAGGATAAAAGAATAAACATTCCGAAAATACGTTACACAGACTTCTACTTTAGATAGTCTACATGAGGCGATCAATTTATGCAAGAACCGATAAATATAAATAAATATACATTTCCATGTGATAAACTTTTGAAATCCAATAACTGGTTTCAGAATAAAAACTCATGATTTAATGATTTAAAGATCAATAAAATTATTCCTCGAAGAAGCTCAAAAGTATGTATGTATGAACGGGTACATATTTGAGTATCGAAGATTAAAATATCTACGCTTAAAATATCGATGTTCAAAATATCGAAAATGTAAATATCGAATGACCATAAAATCGAAAATTAAAATATCGAAAGTTTAAAATATCGAATGATTAAATGATCTACTGGAATTAGATATATTGGAATCTAAAATCTAAATATCTACAAAAGTTACATCGAAAGATCTAAATTTATCGAAATACAGATTATCTAATGTCCTAAATATCGAAGTACAGATTATCGAATGTCCGAAATATCGAACCTAACAAGGTAAGTCGACGAAGCCCCGCTTCGCGGGGCTCCTATTTCTGTTTGCAAGGTTTAAAGTAACTCTCTCTCAAGGTTTAACTTAGTTAGTAACTTCTTCGCTTCGCTTGCTCTTGCATCCGAAGTCCGTCCAGCTACCTTGTTGGGTAGTAATCAGTAATTTGACTAATGATGCAAGAGCGAGCGAAGCGAGCTCGGGACTTGGGGCACCCCGACTCGGACAGGTTAGGTTCGAAGAGGGTGGCGGGGTCTGAAAGACCCCGCCATCCTCTTCGTGTTAGGTTACTTTAAACCTTGCAAACAGAAATAGGAGCCCCGCGTAGCGGGGCTCCGTCGACTTACCTTGGTAGGTGGTTATCAGCAATTCGACTAAGGACGATATATTATACGTTTTTCGATATTTCAACTAGTAGGTATTTTTAACGTAGATATTATGAAATTAGATATTATGAACTGCGATGTATTAAACGTTGATATTTTGAATTTCGACATAACGTCTTTCGATATTTTGAATCATTCGACATTTAAATCAGTCGACATTTTAATCTTCGACGTTTTAAGCGTAGATGTAACATTTTTCGATATTTTGTTACAATCGATATTTTAATTTTCGATATTCTGAACATCGATATTTTAAGCGTAGATATTTTAATCTTCGATATTCAAATATGTATCCGTATGAACACCGTTTTTAACGGAATTCACTTTAAACATCATCATGTATTGAACTTACTTTTAACTCAACATACTTTTTTTAACTCCACTAACTGACGTAGCTTTTTGCTTCTTCCAAAAGATGTATGATATAACATCAAGTTTGTAGATGTAATTCGCATGATAAAGAAGCAGCACTAGCAGCAGTTATATGGATTAGTTACTTAGCGAGGAGCATCAATTGAATTAGCGCAGCCTCCGGCGATCAGACCGCTACGTTAACAGATTGTTGCTGGCTCATGTGCACTTAGAAAAAATAAATATTTAAGAGGTGAAAACTATAATAATGTTACAAGGTGAAAGTTATTTAAGATGATGTATTAATGGAGGCAAAACCAGGTGATAGTGTTGTGTCTAGCTGACCCACAATCTATTCAACGACGGCCCGAGTGTGTGACACACTAAAGAAATCAAATAGTTCAACATTGCTGGCAAAACGTTTTTGAATAAAAAGTCATGCGAAACATGAGTATGAAACAGCGCGAGCGGACAATTACGTAAGTGATGCATCACGCGAGTATCGTGTAGTTTAATTTTAATTACGAGCGCTCGGACCAGCCGCCTGCTCGCTCCGCTCCATGCGCACTAATGACGTACCGTATTTATTTAGCCTAACAATCATCTGTTGTAATTCTAGAATTTGTTTGCCTTACACTAGTATAATCTGCGATAGGGTAATGTTCGCTGCATTGTTCATGTAACGCTCTCACAAACAATTTAAATGGAAATGGAATTAATGAAACAGGATCATGACCGCACACTGTTTCGATACTTTAATTATGCTTTAATCGAACTGGAAACTTTGCTCGTAAGTAAATGAAATATGTAATGTTAAATTGCGGTGTGTACCGCGCGGTGTGGTGTGGTGACAAACGCGCATTACACGGGGAAACAAAGCGAGTATAAATGAAAATTAGCTGAAAAGCGTTCCGGTGTTCGTCACCTGCGCGAAGTGCGTTCGAGTGGAGAAATTAATATCCGGCCGGGAGCCGCATCGTTTCCGGGTCAGCGCGCCCCCGCCCGCACCCACCCCCAGCACCACCGCCTCGCCTCATAAAGGGGGAGGGGGAGGAGCGGTCGCTGAAGGAGGATAATTAAACTGTTTCATTATGTCTGAGAGGCGGCGAGATAAGGCGATCGGATGCAAATTTTTAAAAAGTCTAGTTTTATTACTTTATCTATACTCTTTGCTATTCTATAGTGCGCTTAACGAGCGGTAAAATGTAATGAACACGAATGGTTACATAGATTTAGTGAAACCTTTTGAAGTTTTGTGTTTAAGAGAATACTCAATTTGTTTATTTTTAAACAACTGCAAAAAGGAGAGGTTCTCAATTCGGTCGCTATTATGTGACTCTTTTGGTTGTGGTTGTATGATTCTTGCCATTTGGCCGCATAAACATTTCATTCAGTTTGGTTCAGTAGTCTTCGCTTTATAACAATTTTTCGCTCATTAGCTTTTACTGGGTTTATGTTATTAACTTTACCACGGATTTGAAATAAAAGGGAAAAAAAAAAAAAAATAGAAAATTGTGCCAATATAAGTTTTTTTTCTGGTATCGGTGGCTTTGTATTTTATTTAATGGACTTATTTGCCACCGACTTTTTAATCATGAAACCCTTTATTTACCATAATTTCGTTATAAAATCATATGACAGGTATAGATTGTATCGTGTGTGGAGTAAACAGCGGTACTAATTCAGAGATCAGTGTTTCTGTGCTATTTACACAAGAAGCAAGAGAAAATAAAAGCCTGATGCTCCGTAGTAGGAGAGGGCGGGTGCGACAGTGGCCACTCGTAATTAGTTCAGAGTGGCTAATGGCTCGTACGTGAGTGCACGAGCTGTTTACAACAACGTACTTGACACTCGCACTGCTAATGAAAAAAAAATTGCGAAAAATAGCTGCACATATCGCTGATTCACTCAATGGGCTTGTCCGCTACAAATATTAGTCCGTCAGATAGAATAGCAAAAAATAAATTGTTAACTTGCCAAAAATCACGAATAAACGACGCTTTTAAAATTACGTTACGTCATGGTATAATAATAACTAGTGCGTTTTGACATCACGAGCTCCTGAGTTTGTATGCGTTATAACTTTGTGAATATTCATTGATTTAATTCTTTAACTGACGGTGACGGACTTAATAATTTTAACCTTAATTATATTTTCTACTTTAACATTTAACGAAAATGAATTAACACGAAAATGTAACTTAAAAATTTCCTGTTAAAGGGTACACAATTAAATATGTGTAAATTAACCATGACAATACTGACCGATAAATATATAGGTAGTTATTCAATAATCTTTATCTTCCACCAACGAGCATTATTTCATAAATGTTCACTGTCAGATGTGCACTGTGCACGTCCATGTCCATTTAACCCTAAACAAAGGACAATCAAACCATGGCTATAGTTTGCAGAAATATGAAAGATCTTTCTTGTACTATTATTTCGAGTGAACATTAAAATAGACATCAAATATTAAAAGTATACTGTTCATCATAGGGACTCGATAATAACGTTGTGTGTACAGGACAGAACCATTATGGCCCGGGGTTGAACCTGGCTGGATAATAGACAATCTCCTGTCACAAACGTGTCACTACCTACGGGTAATACTGCGATCATTGTGTTGAATGTGCTTGTGACGTACATTCACGACGACCGAACCCTGTCTATAATTTTGATAAACTAACGAATACCTCTTTTTGAGGTGGAAAATCATCAATTAAGCCCTCTCTCCCTGGGTGAAGCGGAAGGGACTGTCAGATTCGTATAGATTAAAAGCAACCTTGTTCATTCAGTTCGCTTTTGCGTTCCTGGGTCACGGTACAGACTGCCCTATATACAAGAACCTAGAACCCTAGAAAGTTTATTAAAACATTTTTTTTATATAATGATAGGTTCGCGTTTGACCACTATCTCGCCTGACGGTAGGCAAAGATGTGGTCGACAATGAAGCACGCTTGCCTAGAAGTAACCTGTTCACTCTTGACTTGAAGACCTCAAGGCTGATAATAATTAATTACATAAATAATTTACATAAATACTACACAGTATTAAAAGACTGCACTGCTTTACGTACCGCTCAGGATTGGATTCAGATTTTTCCAGTCCATTTCGCTTTCAAAAACTGTGCTCGGAATTTGGTTTCGAGCTTCATACTCCGTGTACTTGTATTTGAATGAAAGCCAATTTCAGAACCTAAATTTTCACATACCTATGTATGTAGGTGCAGGCGGTACAGAGAGCTACTGAACTAAGTGCAGTAGCCAGAGGTAATGGTGATAACATATCTACCGATTTTTGACACAAAAACAATAAATGATAATTGTATGTAAAAAAATACACTACATTTAACTGATTTTGTTGAAAATAAAAAGGGCAAACTTAAATATTTACATAACAGAGAGAAAAAATGTCGTTTTCGTTTTGATCTGAGACCAACCCGGCTCATGGGACCATGGACTTTCCTATAAAGTGGGCTTTCACATCCCGGTGGTGCTCACTTTAATCTCATGAGGACAAACGGAACTGAAACACGTTATTTATATAGATTATTTCAGTGTAAAGCATATAAGTAACACTGTACAAAGAGAGTAGTTCGCGGGGTCACAGAGAAAAGAGGGTGGACACTGAGCTCATTTGTGGCGCACGTTTCATTTTTCACGTCCGGGTGATAAAGTGTCCGTAACGTGGACCAGCGTGGCCTAACGTGGCTCAATGCAGGCCGGGGCACCCGGTAAAGGTACTGACTTTATTCCTCTCGTTTGTTGTAAGCAGGTATTTAATTTTAAATGACATTACCATTTAAAATTCTAATATTCTAATTCTAATTTTTCTCCCTGTTGTCGTATAAAAACTAAAGATCTGGAACACCTGATGTGGAACTCCAAGAGCCAAGCTGCACTATAGCATAAATATGTATAGGAATCACGCCTTAGCAAGAGTTGTTTAGTCTGATGGGCATTTCCTGTTGACTTACAAAAATGAAAGATCTGGAACGTCTGGAATCGTCACGCGCGTCCCGTTGTTTTCTCGTCCCAAGGCTCTAAGAATTTGACATCAGACGTTCCAGATCTTCGATTTTGGCGATCCCGTTGCCGCTGGCATAAGCAACAGGATCCGCGTACGAAGTCGCAGGCAGAAGCTAGTTTATAATATATCACAAAAGAACAATAGATTTTTTTTGTATCTTTGTTTCTTTCGTTTATACTTTCTCACTGCTGAACCTCCAGTGTATTGCATTTTAATTCATATGAAAATATAAACGTGTCAAAATTAAATTGGAATCAATTCTACTTTACTATTTTCAATTTCCTACACACGAATAACATTTATATTACGGAGTTGTAGTGCATTGTTGTAAGCGGTGCACAGAGAGGAGTGCACTCCAGCAATTTATTTCAATTCGACTGCAGCCGAACAATGTATCGACACAACTACACGACTCCACGAGACACGAGTGCCATCCGATGCTCCAAGGAGCCGCTTTCAATTATTATTTTCTGTCTGTGGCCGCATTGTTCGGGACACAATAACGTAGATATTGAATATTCTACGATTTCTGCGCCCCGAGTACCGACAGTCGAGAGTCCTGGGATCTTTACATGCCTCAGAGCGACTAAATTGTTGTTGCTTGAATTGTGAAGCTCGGATTCTAGATTCTTCCATTTTTTACAATTTACTTACATGAATTCAGATAGAATCGCATAAAGTTTAATTGAACTTGTGGGCAAATTAATTGCAATAGTATTGAATCAATGTCAGGTATAAAGAAATAATATAATCATTCATAACAACTATCAATCACAAATATTAATTTAACACACCGCTGCCCATTGAGCTAAAATACGAGGAAAAGGGCAATCGTGATTGTTTTTGAACTTCTAAAAGGCTAACCTAAATTAAAAATCCAGCAATCGCAGCGAGGTCGTGGTTCGTAGTAAACTCTCTTGTTCAATAACTGGTTTGTGCAGCGCTGCGAATGATAAACCGGGCCATAACTCAGGGCACTGGCGAGCGGGCACCAGCGCGACAGGCGCGCGGCGGTCGCGGCGCCCTCGCACACGATTAACTCATTAGATTAGTTACTTCATGCTCCGCTGCGCGGGAATTGGATCGGCTTTCTGCGGAATCTGAATTTAGTTGAGACGTTCGTAATATTCTCAGCTGTATTATAAAGTTGGCTCTTTGTCGTTGACTTAGGATTGTGTCGAACTTCGGGATTACAATTTGTGCGGGTTCATCTTTATCAACTCTATTATTACGTTAAATGGGATCTCAAAACGCAATGGGAACACACTTCTACATACATTTGTACCTACATTGACTACATTTATGTTGATAACGTTTTCCGTTTTAATTCTTGGAAGTGGTGGTTGAATTATGAAAAGGATAATTATATTATTGTCATTAATCGTTCAGCAGCATGTAATAAATGCAGAACACAGTTACTTTACGGGCGCCTCCTCAACACTGGCATGTATGACGCTAACGTTACGTATTCATGATCTCGAGAACATGAGCTTTATGAAGGAGATGTTCACTGTTTTGCCGACAGAGAAAGAAGAACTCACACATTTTTATGGTTCCGTACCTCAAAAGAAAAACCGGACTATTTATAGTTTGACCTTGTCGTCCGTCAGTCAAGATCCGTTTTCTCAGGAACGCGTAGAGGTATCAAGCCGAAATTAATGTCTAATACACCACTTACAATCCCTTGGAGCCGAGAAAAAATCAAACGTCTAAGTCAAAACAATCAAAAGATACGACTATTTATGCTCTGTTTTAAGGCACATTTTAACGCTCGCGGTGATAACACCGCGAGCGTTAAAATGTGCCTTAAACGAACTATAAAGTTATAGTACGAATCTACGAATAAAGGAAGTTACAGAAAAAATAAAGGAGTAAGTCCAAATTTCGAAAATTAAAACTATTTCATTCTAACAAACTTGCTTATAACCATACAAACTTGTATTTGTACTGGATATAAGCAAGTTTGTTAGTATATAAGTATGTTTATGTATATAATTTTACATTTGTAGGGATAATTTTAGAGTTGTCGCGGGTGAAGCAGCTATTACAACTATAATATATTATAATGCTAAGTCTGGGATAAATCATTTTAAACTACGGAACCCTACGTGTGCGTGGCCTACACGCACTTGGCCAGTTTTTAATCTAATAGAGCAAGAGCCCGTGAACCCCAGACCTACGTTATTTTATAAAGGCTGAAAGTTTGTCAGCGGATGCTCCCAACACTGGTAAGACGATTGACCATTTATGGAGTTTGGGTTATGGTGGCTTTGGCAGGTAAACGGTACTAAAGGTGCGTAAAATATAAGTTTACTTACGTCATAGTATAAAAGCTGATTTTTATGTATAATACTCGGGTAATATGTAGATGATGTTTCCTCATCAGCCAGACACTTATCATGGTGGCAACCCCTTGCCAGACACCCTTAATGTTCAAAAAAATTATAAGTTTACTTACGTTATAGTATAAAAGCTGATTTTTATATATAATACTTGGGTAATATGTAGATAATGTTTCCTCTTTAGCCAGAGACTTTTGATAGTTCCAACCCCTTGCCAGACAAACATTGTAAATAGCCCAGTCAACTGATGTTCAAAACAAGCTATAGAGGGAAAGTCTTGGAACACAATTTTTGACTACACAACTTTGTTTGAACTAGTTAGGAACAGAACATATCGAAAGTCCCCATCCCTAGCCCTTGAGCTGTGCGGGAGGGAGGAGTTTGAAGGTACCACTTTTTGGTTTTTCGATTAAATCTGGGAAAGTCGGACCCACCGCTGGGACCCAGCGGCATAATATATTTTTGAACAAAATAAAAGGTGAATAATTTCCCCATAAGTTTTATTCAATAAATGTTTCCAGGTCTTGTTTAGTTTTCGAGCTATCTGCTCTTGAATGTCTGTAATATTTTGAAAAATCATTTTTACCTTTTTGCATTCGGAAAGTTGTATTTCATATCGCCAAAGGTCCAGAAAGCATGAGCAGTCTTTTCAGACCCTCCCTTTAACACCTACAATGAACAAAGCCAAGTGAAACCTGCATCTTGAGGCGGTATGAGCCTCCAGCTAAAAGGGTCTCTTTATCTCTTACTATGCTCACAAAGTTATAACAAATTCTTGAATTCGCGGTAGCCACCATCAAGCTTGATATTTTTTGTTTTTCTTCCACCGAGGGAGCAGTAAAAATAGCTCAGAAACTCATTCTAGATTATAATTACATATTATGTAGGTACATGTACAGGGTTTTGATTCTAAATTGACCGATAAGGAGAAATCCGCTTCCATAAGAGCTACAGAAAAACGATCTTAGGAACCTTTAGCTTTTTATAATGTAAACAATTTTAGCATAATTATTTAATTTTTAATCAAGTGCGAGGTGTCCATAAAAATGAGTTGCCAAATTTTTTAATGCCCTACGACTCTCTTTCAGGTAAGGATCGTTTTATTAAATTGGAATAAAATAATCAAGACGGCGGAAGTTGGTAAAATTCAGCAAAAAAATTTTTCATACAAATTGTATGAATGAAAAAATAATTTATTTTTTTATGATGCTATTTGGTTTAGTGTCATGTTAGGATAATTTCATTGTATGAGAAAGATAATATCTGGGCAACAGAATTGGGTCAAATCTTATAAAACGACACGAATCTAACGAAATACGACTTAAGTTGTAATGTACCTAATATAAATTAAAATGACATTCGGCGCAACTTGGAGGGTCTGAAACACTGATGCTGTTTTCTGGATCTTTGGCGACATCAAATACAACTTTCCACATGCAAAGAGGTAAAAATGATTTTAACCAATATTACAGACTTTCAAGAGCAGATGTCTCGAAAACTAAACAAGACCTGGAAATGTTTACTGGATTAAACTTATAGAGAATTTATTCAGCTTTTATTTTGTTCATACATATTATGCCGCTAGGACCCATGGTTTCCGACTTTCCGAGATATAAGCGAAAAACCAAAAAGTGGTACCTTCAAACCCCTCCCTCCCCCTTAGCTCAAGGGCTAGGGATGGGGACTTTCGATATGTTCTCCTCCTAACTAGTCCAAACAAAGTTGCGTAGTCAAAAATTGTGTTCCAAGACTTTCTCTCTATACCTTGTTTTGAACATCCGTTGACTGGGCTATTTACAATGTTTGTCTGGCAAGGGGTTGGAACTATCAAAAGTGTCTGGCTAAAGAGGAAACATCATCTACATATTACCCAAGTATTATATATAAAAATCAGCTTTTATACTATAACGTAAGTAAACTTATAATTTTTTTGAACATTAAGGGTGTCTGGCAAGGGGTTGCCACCATGATAAGTGTCTGGCTGATGAGGAAACATCATCTACATATTACCCGAGTATTATACATAAAAATCAGCTTTTATACTATGACGTAAGTAAACTTATATTTTACGCACCTTTAGTACCGTTTACCTGCCAAAGCCACCATAACCCAAACTCCATAAATGGTCCATCGTCTTACCAGTGTTGGGAGCATCCGCTGACAAACTTTCAGCCTTTATAAAATAACGTAGGTCTGGGGTTCACGGGCTCTTGGGCTATAAAGGAACAACGCGTGAACAGCTGCAAGTGACACTTTAATAGTGCTATCACAGCCGGCTAACATGTCTGATACTTATTTTCAGTATAAACATCATTATAGTCTTTGATATCAGCTGCTCGTGGCTTCGACAATTGCTCTGCTTTTCTTCTCCTTTTCCTTTCTTTGTCATAGTTTTAGCTTTAATTTCTTTTGGCACATGTCTCCAATGCTTGACATGGGCGAAAACGAGAAAAAAAACTGGACAAGTGCGTGTCGGAACGAAACTTTAAAGTTGTCACAATAAATGATCACTCAAAAGAAGCAATAAAATAATACCGCGAGCTATCCAAAAATCATTATGAATCCTCCGACTGACTGAATTACATTTGGTTTAGTTCAGTAGTTACATTTCTTGAACATTTTTCGCTTGTACTTACTTTTGTGTCGGTGGATTACAAATTCGTCGAAATCTTAGTGCACAAGTAAGAAAATTATGTATTATTAGCGTTTATTGCCCGTAGTCCACCCGCTTGGTTCACCTAGGTGTACCACGGGAAAATATTTTTGCCCGTGGTTCACCTGGGTGTACCACGGGAAATTATTTTTGCCCGTGGTTCACCTAGGTAGAATTATTTAGGTCTCCACCTAATTCTTCAAGAATTTGAATTGAATGTAACTAAAAGGTTAAATAAAAAAAAAAAATTAAAAATTATGATTTTTTCTCGGCAGCACGATATAAAAAATACAAAGACTTCGTGTATTTCCATAGCTTGATGTATAGCCGAGCATACCCACATGGAATAAACGTTAGGTACTTGCAATATAATCGTTATGACCTGCGATTGAGTAATTATAATAGACACATATAACAGCCCGTAGTAGCTGATTAGTAGTGTGTGTTCGTCCGTGCCGGTCAACCGCGCTGCATACCGCACGCATGCCGGACGCGCGCCACACGGCCGGCTGCCGAACACCGCACAGTAGTTTACGTAGAACATGCCAGGTGGAAAAAAATATTAATAGATTCACGGAAGACGTTAACTACCCGACAGTAAAAACACCCCCGGTCATGTATGTTAGGTAATGGGTTCAGTACATAAGGTTGAATGAGTTCTTTTTTTTATTAACTGTCAAATTTCAAAGCTCGGCAAGCACTAAAGGTTGTCTTGAAAATATCACTTTTAGCGATAAGGCCGCCCATTGTGTCACCCTACTTAAAAATATTATGTATTGGATATATCTGTAATTTGTATGATGTAGGTACGGTCAGCCAAAAAAGTGGTGTACCAGTTTTGATTTAGTTTCCCGGTCATCGAAAATTACAACAAGGTTCGTTATAAAAAGATATTACTGAAAGAGACAACATTATCATGACGTAAACCTATGTATTTAGTATTCATACGTCATATGTCACATATAAGTACATGACATTTTAACCTTTAGCATAAATGAAAAGGACATTAGTTTCTACAAAGCAATTGAAATGTTTCCAAACAAAAGTATTAAAAACTATTTAAATAGACAACCGAATTCCATTTGAAAAAGAAAACTGACAATTGACATTTTGTCAAATATATGCAAAAAATCGATATATTTTCCGTGTTATTTTTCAATCAACTGCATATAAAATCATCTCAATGCCTGCCAACTTGACCATTGCCGAAAGAGCACAAATAATTGCCCAATTTAATGAGGGAAGCAGTATCAGTGCGATATCCCGGAATTTGAATATATCGAGGCGTTCTGTCCGCTTTTGGATTCGTCGTGAAGGAGAGGAGGGAAGTTTGTTGGATCACAGAAGAAGTGGTCGCCGGCCTGCACTCTCCAATAACGATAGAGAATTCATGAGACGGGAATATGAAATCAATGGTTTTAAGCCCACAAAACATTTTGCGGAGATGTTCGATGTGAGTGCCCAAACAATAAGGAATCATCTACATTACATGGGGTTGCACCACAGGCATTACGCCAAGAAAATATATTTGACGGATGCTCACAGACTTGCTCGTCTGAACTTCGCCAGAGAGCACTTAGAGTTTGATTGGTCTAATACAGTGTTTTGTGATGAAAATACGTTTAAATCCAGTCAGCATGGACGTCTTCACCTTTGGCGATATAATTCAACACGGTATAAAGATGATCATGTAATTCCAAATAGAGAATCAGGTCGAATTTCAGTAAATATTTGGGGCTGGATGAGTGCGGATGGTGTAGGAGAATTGTGTTCTCTACCTCCTCGAGCGACGGCTGTAAATTATATCGACGTGCTTCAGAATGCAATGCTACCGACAGTCCGTAATGTTTACCCGGAGAACGAAGTGCCACAATTTGATTTTGTTCAAGATAATTGTTCAATTCATAATGCGAGGATCGTAAGAGCCTGGTTTCGTTCACACACTGACGTAAGGGTAATTCAGTGGCCCTCAAGATCGCCGGACCTCAACCCGATAGAAAATCTTTGGGGCCTTATGGTCCAACGATGGTCGCATCAAAATGAAAGAACCAAACAAGCTCTTATTAGTCACTGTAATTATATTTGGGAACCGATATTTGCTCACGGCTTGTTGGTTCAATGAGGTCTCGTCTTTTAGAGGTTATAGAGGCCAACGGCGGTTACACCCGTTTCTAATTTTTAAAAATTTTCAATATCTTCTAAATATTACTATATATGCTATGTTTTTGTTTGTTATAAGTATTTTAAAATTTATTGTAGAAATTTAATAAAAGGATAAATCTATTTTTAGCTTGTTTTTTATTGATATTGTAATTACAAGTTTACAGAAATTGTAGGTTTGTGGATTCGCCTTGTGCCTTTACAATTTTATGTAACTTGTTGATTACAATTCTGAATTTGTAGATACAATTTTGTCATCAAAATCTACAGCCCCCCGCCGTTGATTTTACGACGTCTTTGGTTCCATCAAGTTCAAACTAAGAACAGCTGTCACGTTACAAACAGTAATAGTCGTCATCAATAATCAGATAAAGACAGCAATAGAAGTTGTCAGATCGATCTGCAAGCGAAACTAATCTTTATCACCTATGAATCTGCAAGCGATATTCAACCTTAGGGTGGTACACCACTTTCTTGGCCGACTGTACATAATGAAGATTATATTCGATATTATATTCTGTTATATTTTATTCTAAACGTTCCGAAAATAAAGGGAAGCAAATTGTATAGCCACTATAGTGTTAGCTAGACTGTGCCACAACAGATTGCAGACTAGTTTAGTATTTTTCATATAATTTTGTGTAAGTAAATTATTATCTATAATATGTATGTATTTATAAATATATAAGTATGTTTATCAGTTGTCTAGTACCCATAACACAAGCTCTGCTTAGCTTGGGACTAGATGGCGTTGTGTGATAGTTGTGGAATATTATCATTATTATCATTATCATTATCATTTTTTAGTTACCTGCTTATTATATTAATAATGTATTTTTTTATTTTAGCATTTCGTTTTATTTGTAGATTTACAATGACTGATTCATAAAATGATTAAAATTATATAAAAATTAAAAAAAAAACACAGTTTTGTCCGCCTAGCTTGCTCTACTTAAAACACTGTGCGCCGGCTGCCGCGCGTGCCAATCGCGACCGCAAATCAAAGCGCGGCCAAAGCAACAATTACGCGCTGTCAAACAGAACCGTTTGTACTCAAACACACAAAGCGATCCGGATCCTGCGGTGAGTGGAGCCTCTGTGCCACGTGCCAGGGGAACTGGACTACAGCCTCAAAATGTTTTATAACTTATAAATTAATATACATTGAAATAACAATTATTACTATACATTATGCAGACAACTATATTACTTTAGATCGTGTGCCGCTGTCATAATGTGACATATTCATTAAAACGGAATCATTGTACCGTCATCTCGTTTCCATAATACCGTCGACATTTAGTTCCCAAGAGAATGAGCCGGGCACAAAGGAAGACGTACTTTACATGGTAATTGATTACTTAACTGTGATAGGCATCTCCCCAATCTTTTCGCCTCTAGCCTCTAGCGAGTTCGGCCTCAGACGGGAGACAATTAAGTATCCTTTACAATAGCTATAATAAGGAGCGTCCTTTTTAAAACAAAACGGTCGTAATATAATTCAGACTATACTGAAGGGAATGCCATTTCAAAAGACTTTATGAATAATAATATTATCTGACTGGTACCTTTGTTCTGAAGCAAATTGAATTCAGTTGTGAAATAAGTCCACATTCCCTGTCGGGTGCAGTCGGAGCCGGCAGTGCTGCAGCGCTGTTGAGTTATTTCGAATGTTTTATATGATAGTGCTGTCTTTATCTAGTCATGTAACTGCAGACAAAGGAAGTACCTAAATAGTTACGTGAGGCGAGCTGCGGCAGACATGTTGCGTCTGCTTTCAAAAGAGTAACTCTGATCATGGTTGGCAACTGATTCATCGATTACGTACTTAATCTTCCATACTTATTGAATAAAGAGCCATTAAAATCCATTTACCATGATTATTGTGGTATATCCTGATGGATAAAAACAAAAACCGGCCAAGTGCGAGTCGGACTCGCTCATAAAGGGTTCCGCAGCAGCAAGTAACATAATTAATGCGTATAGGGTCTCTAGTAACTGTAACATTACTACTGGCTTTGAATTTAAAAACAATGCGTTTTTTTAGTTTTAGTTGTAACAGGTTAACGTACAGAATGTGTTCTGTTTCGTCATTTGACCGACAATTGTCATGGAACGCTACACAGGCAAAAGACATATCCTTGAGACAACAATAATTCATTGAAGCGATAAAAGATAAATATAAAGAGACAAACGTCGACTGAAATAGAGTACGTAAACATAGTAGATAAGAAAACAACAATGGTTTATACTGAGGCTCGTCTCGCCGATGTTACGCAATTGAACACAATATTAAAACGTAATTGAACGTTTGTAGGTAGTTACGTGAACAAATTGAAATAAACCGGGATACTTCCTCATATTTAGTTCAGAATATTATCCTGTAACACGACTCCCAATAAATGTCACTAATTCTGTTCAATTTATACCTTGGGAAATATTATTGAAAATGTCAATTGAGAAATAAATATTGAGAAATGAGCAATAAAGTTAAAGCACAACTCAGTACGAGAATATCGCCATTTCTATTATTTTATTTTGAAGTTACCTTTCAAATATAGTCGTCTGTGTCTATCGTAGACTGTAGTAGGTATTCTGCTTGACAAACGGCTTGAAACGGCCCAAGTTGCGTTTAGTACGTCACAGCCTTCAAACAAGACTGAGATACAAAGATAAAAGATATACAGGATAACTGTAGCTATCGTTGAATGTATGCACAGATTTTGATGAATGGTTAAGAAGCTCGCAGGTTGCAAGCGCTTGGGCCTGTGCGCGTGTGGTCGCGGGCCGCGGTCGGCGCAATCAGTCCTTGTTTGTGTAACCTGCTATGCTGGCCACTGTTAGCACACTCTACTATATAATCAATGCGTAGGTAAAGACGGATTATTAATAATAATAATATTCCACAACTATCACACAACGCCATCTAGTCCCAAGCTAAGCAGAGCTTGTGTTATGGGTACTAGACAACTGATAAACATACTTATATATTTCTAAATACATACATATTATTATAGATAAATTACACCCAGACACAGAACAAATGATGGTGCTCATCACACAAACATTTGTCCTGGGTGGGAATCGAACCCACGACCTCCAGTATAGCAGTCAGGGTCACTAACCACTAGACCAACAGGCCAGTCAATATTAGAAATATTAGAAATGCCTTTATGTCAGACATCATCAATTCATCACTACGGTGCTACATTTTAGTCATAAATATATGGTTCAAATCTTCCTTTAATGCTCTATTTTTCTTGACTTTTATTCACCATTATAACGAACAGTGTTAAATAATAGTAAAAAAAACTGGCCAAGTGGGTGTCGGACTATGCAAACGCCAATGAAGGGTTCCATAGTTATAAATGATTTATCCCATACGCGAACTTAGCATTATATTACAACTCATCTATCAAACATTACATCGGTATAAAATCTATCCTGAGTGTCAATCCAAGTTACAAACTATCTCTTCACCAAATTCCATCCAAAGCTGTTGATGATGAACTACATAATATCGTAATGAACTACGCATATAAAGTAATGGTTTATTTAGTGATATAGTTATAAATGACCAAATATTGAACTTTAAATTTTTCCTTTTATTTGAACTGTAATTTCTTGTTTCTAACCTAATTTCATCCGTTTAGTTCTTATTACACCGCGAGTGACAAAATATTCGGCAAACAGAGCGTAAAAAAACCAAATCTTTAGATTGCGTTGATTTAGTCGTTTGACTTTTACTTTGCTCCAAGAAATTGTAGACTTATTATGATATTTGATATTAATTTCAGCTTGATACTTCCACGCATTCCTGAGAAAACGGTCTTGACAGACTGACAACAAAGTAATCCTATAAGGGTTCCGTTTTTTCTTTTACACGTAAGGAACCCTAAAAAGTCAACTCTTTTTTAATAATAAAACAACAGCAACATTATAAAACATACCTACGCTCGACTGCCCAATGAGTTAACAATGCAATGTAAAATAATGAATTTTCAAATTAAAAAGCGTTATCGACTGATCCTTCCGAGCGTTCACAATTATGTTATAGTTCCTGAACCGAGAATATTAAATTCAGTGAGTTACAATATTTCTGCAAAACCACTCGGAAATAAAGCGAGTATTACAGAGTATAAACAAAGGAACCGCAAGCCGTATTAACTTGAACCGTGTACACTACGCCTGGGGTCGTATCTACAAACAAAGAATCGGCTTTAAGAGGGCTTTTACACGTTTCGTTGTTTTTGTGCGACTTTTGGAACCTGATTCTGGGTATGTCATAGCCACAAATAAAAAAAAGATATATACTCGAGAAAGATTGATTATTTCTGTGTGGAGTGCTTTAAACAAATTTTTAGATTTGTTTACATACATGAGTAAAAACCTTGTCTCTGCAAAGGATGTTTCATAAAATTCTACTTTTTGTCATACTTTGGTACCGAATTACATAGAAGGTATAATAGTAAAATAATATTTGAAAATGTCCGTGGTACATCCGAAAGATTATATTTGGACTGCATTAATCACTTTTTTATTTTTCATTCAGAAATACACCAAAAATAATTTTTCAAAACAGGAAGAATTTGACATTTTTTCGTCCGAAATTATATTTTTTATCTATCAATATTTACTGAATATTCAATCAAAAAGTATTGAATAACTAAGGTTACTATCTTAGCTTGCATTAAAAAAATAATTAGCTCATTTAAAAGTAAAATAATAGTATTAAACAATTATAATAATGCAAGGACAAAATTCAACATAAAACCAAGAACGGTTTGTTCTTTGATTTAGACGGCGCGGGGCGCCTTTTGAGGGAGGACGTATCGCTCGCAACCATTTTGACATTAGTCACGTAATTATTAAAATTTAAAATACACGCCACCATTCATGACCTTTATACGCGGCGCTAGTGTCTTTGTCATGACATCAAATTCCATGTGAAAAATGTAGTACCTCGAATTTTCCGCAGGTCATGAGTCGTGGCCAGTAATTTTCCCAATCGCCAAGAATACAGCATAACCTACCTTTCTTGATACAAGCTAATATTTTGAATTAATTTAATTTTGATCTGTTTGCAATGTAAATATATAAATGTGTTGATTGTATTTTCCCACTATATTCGAATGTGGATATAATTGTAGATAATAAAATAATGTAAATAATTCTGATAGCTTTTTTTCTGAATTGGTAATTAAATGTAATTTCAGATTCGCTAACTTCCCAAACATTCCAGTTCATCATCTCAGCCGTAGGACGTCCACTGCTGAACATAGGCCTCCCCTTTTGATTTCCACTTATACCGGTTGGAAGCGACCTGCATCCAGCGTCTTCCGGCGACCTTTATAAGGTCGTCTGTCCACCTTGCTGGTGGACGTCCTACGCTGCGCTTGCTAGTCCGTGGTCTCCACTCTAGTACTTTTCGACCCCATCGGCCATCTGCTCTGCGAGCAATATGGCCTGCCCATTGCCACTTCAGCTTGCTAATCCGGTGGGCTATATCGGTGACTTTAGTTCGTCTACGGATCTCCTCATTTCGGATTCGATCACGTAGAGAAACACCTAGCATAGCCCTCTCCATAGCTCGTTGAGCGACTTTGAGCTTTGAGATGAGGCCAATAGTGAAAGACCACGTTTCGGTGCCGTAACTCATCACTGGTTGAAGACTTTCGTCTTGAGGAACTGAGGTATGTCGGACGAAAAGACATTGCGCAGTTTCCCGAACGCTGCCCAACCGAGTAGGATTCGGCGGTTGACCTCTTTCTCAAAGTTGGACCTACCTAACTGGACTACTTGTCCTAAGTAGATATATGAGTCAACGACTACGAGTACCGAGTTTCCAACATAGACTGGGGTGGGCACAACATTGGCATTTGACATAATTTTCGTCTTGTCCATGTTCATTTTCAAGCCCACCCGTTGTGAAACTCGGTCGAGGCCATCGAGCATCATGCTGAGTTCCTCCATCGACTTTGCCATGACTACGATGTCGTCGGCAAACCGAAGGTGAGTGATGTATTCGCCATCGATGTTGATGCCAAGTCCTTGCCATTCCAGAAGTCTTCCATTGCTGCAGTAAACAGTTTCGGAGAGATAACGTCCCCCTGTCTTACGCCTCTTCTCAATGGAATCGCCTTCGTGCTCTGCTACTGTACTCGGACCAACATGGTGGCGTTATTCACAAACACTTCAACACCTCGATGTACCAATAGTCAATACGGCATCGCTGGAGTGACTCAAGTACCGCCCATGTTTCCACTGAATCAAAGGCTTTCTCATAGTCCACAAACGCTAAGCATAATGGCAAGTTATACTCTTCGGTCTTCTGTATAACTTGCCGCAGCGTATGGATGTAGTCTATGGTACTATAGCCTCTTCGGAAGCCGGCTTGTTCGGAAGGCTGGAAGTCACCAAGTCAGTGTTCGAGACGGTTCGTGATAACCCTTGAAAACAGCTTATAAACATGACTTAGAAGCGTGATGGGTCTGTAGTTCTTCAATAGGTTGTTTTCACCTTTTTTGAAGAAAAGCACCACCTCACCTCTACTCCATGTTTCAGGCGTTTTGCCCTCAAAGAGGACGGAATTAAAGAGTTTCTGGAGGACTTTAAGTACCGGTGTTCCACCCGCTCTCATATGCTCTGAAGTGATTCCGTCGTCTCCCGGCGCCTTGTTGTTCTTAAGCTGCTTCAGGGCCATCCTAATCTCGTACAGACTGATGTCCGGGATATCTTCGGTATAATGTCGGGACAGCTTGGCTCTTGGATCTCCTACCAAGCGGTCAACGGGCTTTGCGACCGAAGTGTGTAACTGTCCATAGAACCTCTCGATCTCGCCTAAAACCTCTGCTTTGGTCGACGCTATGCTGCCATCCTCCCGTTTCAGCTTTGTCATCTGGCTCTGCCCAATAGACTTGTCCTTTGCGAACAGTTTAGAGCCTTGGTTTCGCTGTATGGTCTCTTTAACACGATTCGTATTAAAGAGACGCAGATCATGTCGCAAGGACTTAGATATCCGTCTATTGAACTGCCTTCATAACTTCGCGTCATCGGAAGACTGCAACTGTAGCAAACGTCGTTCAGCCATGAGGTTTAAGGTTTGCTCGGTCAATTTCTGGGGTCTATCTTTACGACAGGGTCTAAAAAACTTAGACCCTACCGTGCGGACAGTTTCCACTAGCCCGTCGTTGATCTCGTCCACTGACACTAAGTTCTCAAGGCAAGCAAAGCGATTAGAGAGCTCGAGTTGAAAGCTTTCGGGGTTTTGAATATGGGGCCGAGTAGGTCGGAGCGTAGACTTTATTAGGCTGGACCCTTTCAGTCTTATTACAAAAACAACGCAAAACCCTGGTTTAGACCAGGACTATCAAGTCTAGGCTTAAGTGCAAAACCAAGGTTTAAAATTATTCGTATTACAAAACATAAATAAACCTCAGACTTCTTAGTACCGTCCTTTGAACCGTGGTCCAAATACCAACCACAGATTAATACAAATTTCATTCGTTCACCATGATATCATTCGATTGCAACGTTCCGTTTTACCAGAAAATAGAATTTATTGATAATTGTTTATGATTAATTGATGTTTAGAGATGTTAAAAAAATGTATATGTCGGTATTTTTATAGATCTAAATAAAAGTCATTTCCTAATACTGCAGTTTGATTTTTTAAGTATTTATTATTTTATTGGATTCTTCTCTTACGTAACATCTAAACCGTGTAATGAAACGTAACATTCTCGCGCGTCATAAATATACCATGTTAAATGTATTAATTATTTTTTGGAATTATTACGAAGTTTCGTTTTGTTTTTAAGTATTTTAGAACATTTGCCTCTTTTTAATAATTTCAACTTCTTTAATAATGTTAATATTACCAGTGTATGCCGAAATAAAGTATGTTTTGGATAAGTATGTCCACAGGAACATGATATCGAAATTAAAAGTAGCTTATGTGTTGATCTTTTTTTTTTTTTTTTTTTACGTGGCAAAATCATCAAATGAGTCCTCCCACCCCGGGCAGGGCGGGAGGGACTGTCAGACTTGTACTGACTAAAATCCACGGTGTCCTTCGGTAGCCCTTTGTGTGCCGGAGTCGCGGTATACGTATGTCCCGCAACCCCGGCAGGACTGTGGCCCTCTATAGGGGGGCCCCGTCACTATGCTGACGCTCCTTGAGGCGCGCGTGGGACACAACGCGCCGTCGACCCGGGCATGGTCCTTGGTCGAGCAGCGAGTTGCCCTTTACTCGCCGCCCGCATGCCCGCGCCTACGGTGGCCGGAGATCGTCCCGCGACATCCGTCGCCGTGGGCGTCTACCACTGCGTCTCGGGCGGAGGGAGGACGGTATCCTCTCCCTCAAGCGGCCCGCCTCCTCCTTCGCGAGCATGACTGCTTCGCAGAAGGAGGCGACCGCCTCCCACTCCGTCTCGCCCCGCAGCATGGCCGCAACCAATGCCGGGCGCGAGAGGTCTCCGCCTATCGCCGCAGCGAGGACACGGCGGTGCTCCGCCCAAGCTGGGCAGTCCTGCACCGTATGCTCCACCGTGTCCTCCGGGCGATCCTCGCAGTGGTGACACCCGGGCGTTTCCTCCTTTTTTATCATGCACAGGTACCTCCCGAAGCTGCCATGTCCGGTGAGGACCTGTGTCATGCGGTAGGTGAGGACGCCGTGGGACCTATCCAGCCACTCCTCAAAGAGGGGTCTTACAGCCGCGATTGCGGCTAGCCCGTACCTCGGTTGCGATAGTCGTTCTCTCCAAACTGCCCTGAGATCGCGCCGGAGCTCTTCCCGCCGCGCCTCGACTTCTCGAGGCAGCGGGGATACACCCCGACGCTGCGCCTCCACGCGCCACTCATAGACGCGCAGGAGGGCAGTCGCCTCCAGATCCCAGGGCAGTGATCCGGCAAGAAGGTTGGCCGATTCGCCGGCGATCGTGCGGTATCCTCGGATCATTCGGATTGCCATGACCCTCTGGCATGCGACCAGCTTTGCCGGCCGCGTCCGAATGCTCAGGGCCCACACGGGGGCCCCGTAGAGGGCCATGGACCGCACGACGCCGGCGTGCAACCTCCGGCAGGGGGCGTTTGGCCCGCCGATATTGGGCAGGAGCCGCCCGAGGGCGGCTGATGCCCGGTTCAGCCTTGGGGCCAAACGCGAGAAATGCTCCCCGAAGTTCCATCGGCTGTCGAGGACGAGTCCCAGGTACTTCATCGTTCCTCCGACGCCGATGCGAACCCCCCCCACCGTTATGTGGGACTCTGTCAGTGGCGCATTCAGATGGCCATGAAAACACATGGCCTCTGTCTTGTGCAGCGCCACTTCGAGTCCCAACTGCCGGATCCTATCGACGACTATCGCAACCGCCCGCGTCGCCAAGTCGGCCGCCGCCTGGTGCGACACTCCCTCCGCCAGGACGAGCGTGTCGTCAGCGTAACATATTACGCTGACGTCTAGAGGGAGGTCGCCGCGCAGCACCCAGTCGAAACCGATGTCCCACAGGTGCGGTCCCAAGACCGATCCCTGTGGGACACCGCACGACATCTCTCGCCGGTTCCACTCTCCCCGGTGACCGGGGTAGATGACGGCTCTGTCCGTCAGGTAGTCCTCGACCGTGCGACGGAGGTAGGTCGGCACCCGGTGATACCGGAGTGCCTCCCTGATGCAACTCCAGGGCAGGGTGTTGAAGGCGTTGGAGATGTCCAAGGACACCGCCACGACGACCCTGCCCCGGGCCACTGCATCCCCCGTCGTGAGGGCTCTAACGCGCATGATGGCGTCCACCGTCGAGCGCCCCCTGCGGAAGCCAAACTGGCTCTCCGACAGGTTCGGGCCCACCCGATTTAGGTGCCCGACGAGGCGGTCTGCAATTACTCTCTCAAAGAGCTTGCCCACCTCGTCGAGCAGCACGATGGGCCGGAATGCGGACGGAGAGTCCGCAGGGCGCCCGGGCTTCTGGATGAGGACCAGTTTCCCCGTCTTCCAACGAAGCGGGAACTGGCCCCTCGCCAAACACGCGCTAAAGAGCCCCCCCAGTCGAGGCCCGAGAGTCCCGAAGGCCAGGACCCAGGCTTTTCCTGGCAGGCCGTCGGGTCCTGGAGCGGTATTTTTGGCTTTGAGCCGTTGTACCGCCACTCTCAGGTCTACCTCGGTCACCTCTGGAGCATCGTAGACGTCGTCGTCGCTGTGGTCCGCGTTCGCGTCAGCTTCGCCCTCGCTGTCAGACTCCGTCCGAGGCGGAGCTGCCATGGGCGGGGGAGCATGCTCCCCTCGCGATGGGAACAGGGCGCTCACCACGTCCTCCACGAACTGAGGCTGGAGACTCTGCGTCAACGGGGGGGCCCAGGGGCGGAGCTTTCCGCGCACCCACCTGTACGGCCAGCCCCATGGGTCCCTGTCCAGAGTCTCCAGCAACTCCTTGCGGGCCTGTTCCTTGGCCCGCAAGATTGCGTCGCGGAGGGCGGTCTTCGCTGCCCTGTAGCCCTCGTGCAGCTCCGCCTCCACGGCGGCCGCATCCGGAGGTCGGGTGCGGCGCCTGCGGAGCCTGGAGTACCGGCGTCGCGCGGCAACGCACGCCTCGCGCAGCGATGCTAGCTCGCGCGACCACCAGTAAAGCTGACGCCGGGCGCGTCCTTGCCGGACCCGGGGCATGGCCACGTCGCAAATCTCCGACATGGCCTCCCGGAACCACTCGGCCTCGTCGTTTATGTCAGCAGGCCTGTCCGGTGGTGACACCCAGGCCTGCACGATCGAGGCTTCCAGGAATAGCTCCCGGTCCAGCTGTTTCAGCGCCCATCGCGGACCACTTGGGTTCCGTCGGACCGGCGCGTCTGGGGTCTGGGCGGAGACGTCGAACCGGATATACCGGTGGTCGGAGTAAGTCTCCGCCTCCTCCACAACGCGCCAGTCGGTGACGCGCGGCGACAGGGCGGCGCTGGCAAACGTGACGTCTACCACCGACTCGCCCGTCCACCGCACGCACGTGGGGACAGAACCCCGGTTCTCAATGACCAGGCCCTGCGCCAGGGCCCAGTATGTGTTGATCTAGGATATAAAATATGTAATTAAACAGCAGTTTTGTGTGAGATAGCAACAAACATCCACACATTCAGCCACAAAAACCTACAGATACATTACTATTAGTATTAAGATGTGTTGTGATGGTAGATGAAGCAACAAAAGAAACTTATTGTAGGTGTATTTTAGGAGACACAGGGCATTTCATATTGAATCGTTTCCTAATGAGTACACTATTTTATTGCTAGGCATTTATTAAAGCTATACTATTGCTGAAATCTATTGGATATAATTCCATGAAGGGATTGACTCGAACATGATTCTGTTGTATCGGCGTAACGTTTCAAACAACTCGTCGGCTTCAATATCCTCATTATCAATTAAGTCGATCATGTTTTAGGTAAAATACCACAAAAACAGAAAAATATGCAATGAAAAATTGACACAACTTTGACAGCGACGACTTAGACCATTGCTAAACTAGGGGGCGGCGGGGTTTAAAGTTAGACCTTGGTTTAGTCCACGGTTTAACGCAAAACCACGTTTTGTAATAACGTTTTTGTGTAAACCATAGTTTTACGTGATTTAAACCTGGGTTTTTACTTAGACCTCGTTTTGTAATAAGGCGGTTTAAGTTTAACATTGATATTCAGCGAGCCTCTTACGATTCGGTGATCGCTACCGGTTTTTACCCTGTTGATCACAGAGACATCGCTGAATATCCGTTTCTTGTCGGTCATGAAGAAGTCTATCTCGTTTGTCGTGAAACCATCGGGACTCAGCCAGGTCCATTTCCTGTGAGGCGGCTTCTGGAAGAAAGAGTTTCATCATAAAGAGTTCCTCTTTCTCCAGAAAGTCGGTCAGCCTCTGTCCCCTAGGGTTCCGTTGCCCATACCCAAATTGCCCCACTCTCAACTCACCACTGCTTTTCTTACCCAACTTTGCGTTAAAGTTATGGGAACAACAGTGAAGTGGGTTTTGGAGCTATGTATGGCCCTACTTACGTCCTCATACATAGTCTCCACTTCATCATCAGAGTGTGACGAGGTCGGTGCGTATACCTGAATGACCTTCAGCAAATATCTTTTGGATATTCTGAGTATTAGGTATAGCACCCTGCTCGACACACTGTCGATGGTTATTATGTTGTTTACGAGGGACTTGTGAACGAGAAACCCGACACCACCTTGGGACTGTTGGTCGCCCTCCTGGTAGTAGAGCAAGTTACCAGACTTCAGGGTTACGGTGTCCTCCCCCTCTAGAGATTATAATTTAAAGCTCACCAAAACATTCTGTTTTAAGAGTGAAATGATCTGAAACCTGTTGAATTCTGATAGATCTGTCTTTATTAAAAAAATAAACCAGCTGTAACCCAGTGTTGAGGATCAGAAGGTTTACAATAAAACTGCGTAACTTTGCGAACAATAATTACATATAATACAATTTTTAAAACGTCACAAATTTTCACTGTCAACGTAATTCTTTTTCTTCTTAATATATTTTTTCTTTTTTGTGGAAAGGAGTCCCACATCACTCCCCCCTTAAGTGAAGCGCACCACAGGCTTCACGGCTCTGCCGGCTCTGGTGGTGTAAGGCTGAGGAGGTCCTTGATCTTGGTCGTCCTCAACCTGACATGACTCGTTAAACATGTAAGCCGGTTTGAGTCTGTCTAACGATATCACCGAAGTACGTAGCGGTAATTTAATTTTGAAGAACTTGTCGTAGCGCTTGATTACTTCATACGGTCCATCGTAAGGTGGTGTTAGCGATCGAACAGTGTCATTCCTTACAAAAACATGTGTGCACGTTGCGAGGTCCTTATGAATGAATGACTTATGATTGCTGTTCGAGAGCGGCGTGCTTCTGACCGATGACATTGTTTCCATAAGGCGGCGTACGTAGTCGCTTTCATTAATGTTTGTTTCTGTAGACGTGATGAAATCTGATGGCAGACGAAGTGTTGCTCCGTAGGTCATCATTGCCGGGCTTAGATTATTATTGCGTAAAGCTGTGCGTAGACCTAATAGCACAGTGGGTAGTTCCTCTGTCCAGCGATTGGTGGCACCTCTTGCCATTAGTGCTGCCTTCAAGGTTCGATGCCATCTTTCAATCTGCCCATTTGACTGTGGGTGATATGCTGTAGTGCGTATACGATTTATGCCCAATTTCATCATTAGTGATCGGAAAAGCTGAGATTCAAATTGACGACCTTGATCTGTAGAAATACGCAGTGGACATCCAAATCTAGTTATCCAGTTGTCATACAAGGCTTTCGCAACATTTTCGGCTGTTATGTCAAGCAACGGGACTGCTTCAGGCCATTTAGTGCAGCGATCTATGATGGTCACGCAGTAGCGGTAATCATTTGACATTCGCAGAGGGCCGATAATATCAATATGTATGTGTTCAAAGCGTTCAGACACTGGAAACTCGCTCAGTGGAGTTACAACGTGGCGATGTACTTTCGCTCGCTGACAATCGATGCACGCTCTGGTCCAATTACTGACATCTTTGTTCATGTTTGGCCAAAAGAATTTTGATGTCATCTGCTTCCGTGTTGTTCTGATACCGGGATGACATAAATCATGTTGTGCTTTAAATGCAACAAAACGATATGTTTTCGGTAGATATGGTCGAGGTGTCCCAGTCGACGTTTCACACGTAATTGGTCGACTTATTCCAGGCATTGTAACGTCAGTGAACTTTAAGTTAGATTGGTTCTTTAAATCTTTAAGCACAGGATCATTTGCTTGTTCGCTTGCTAAGTTATTGTAGTCGATAACATTGGGGCATTGTATGTCTTCTATGCGTGACAGGGCGTCGGCTACGGCGTTGTTGTCTGCTTGCACATACTTAATATCGGTGCAAAACTGGCTGATAAAATGTAGTTGTCGCTCTCGACGCGGTGTGTCACTGCTACTTGCCGGGCGTATTAGAGCACGGGCAAGAGGCTTATGGTCTGTAAACACCGTAACGTTGGCTCCTTCTATTAGCGTTCGAAAATGCTTCACAGATGAATATATCGCTAGTAATTCGCGATCATAAACACTGTATCGCTGTTGTGTCATACTCATCGCCTTTGAGAAATAAGCGAGAGGTCTCCATGCGTTATCAATTTTCTGTTGTAGTACAGCACCAAGACTGTAGTTCGATGCGTCTGTCATTATAGCCAGGGGACAGCCGGGAACTGGATGGGTCAGCTCTGTAGCTTCTAAAATGCTTTGACGGCACCTTTCAAAAGCTTTTTCGGCAGCTGGGTTCCACTCGATTGGCGTTTTATCGTTGCGTTTGCGGTTATGTAGGAACTTGTTGAGTTCACTTTGTAATTCGGCTTGGCGGGGTAAGCAGCTACGGTAAAAATTAAGCATGCCCAGGAAACGACGTAACTCAGCGACAGTGTTCGGTTTTGGATACTTTGAAATAACTTCAGTTCGTTCTCCTGTAGGTTTGATACCGTTTCTTGACACTTCGTAGCCAAGGAAATTGATCTTTTCCTTACCAAACTCGCATTTTTCTACTTTTAACATGACGCCGTATTCCTTGAGACGTTCCAGTACTTGATGTAAGAGAAGTTTGTGATCCTCTTCAGTTTGTGAATAGAGTAAAATATCGTCTATGTAGCAAAAGCAGTTATTTAAACCACGGAGTACTTGATGCATAAATCTTTGGAACGTTTGGCTAGCGTTACGTAATCCGAACGTCATACATTTAAATTCAAACAGACCAAACGGTGTAATAATTGCTGTTTTCTGTGCATCTTCTTCTTTCATTGGTATCCAGTAGTATGCCATCTTAAGATCAAGTTTCGAAAATATCTTCATGTCTCGTAGCTGGTAAGTAAAATCTTGAATACGAGGTATCGGGTACCGATCGGGCAGAGTGACTGCGTTTAGCCTACGATAGTCACCGCAAACTCGTAATCCGCCATCCTTCTTTTTCACAATATGAAGTGGACTCGCCCATGGGCTCTTAGAAGGTCTGCAGATGCCCATCTCTAGCATGTTATCAAACTCCTCTTTTGCAACTTTGTACTTATCAGGAGGCAGAGGGCGGGGTCGGGCAAAAAGCGGAGGACCGTTTGTTTCTATATGGTGAACTACGTCGTGTTTTGCTGGTTCTTTCAGAGACATTGGACGAAGAACTTCTGGATATTGTTTCAAAATTTCGTAGTAAACTTGATCGGAGCTAATGACGTGTACAGTTTCATCGCCGGTCGTTGTTTCGAAAGCGTCGATCGATAAGTCCGTCACATTGTCGATGAGTTTTTTTCTGTGAAGATCTACTAATAGTTTGAAATGACGCAGAAAATCGGCTCCCAGTATGGAGGTTTTAACATCAGCAACGACGAACTGCCATAGAAAACTGCGACGAAGACCAAGATTCAATCTGAGCGTCTTTTGACCGTACGTTGTTATGGGCGAATTGTTAGCTGCATATAATCTGTACGCGCTGGCAGTTTTCATTTTCCTTTTGCTTGTAGCGGCTAATACCGAAATATCGGCGCCTGTGTCCACAAGAAAACGTTCTCTGGTATCACGATCGAAAACACAAAGGCGGTTGGTAGTACACGGAACACCGACGTCCGCCACGGTCGATGTCGGAGTTAGTTTAACGACGGCTGAGTATTCTTCCTTCTAGAGCAGGGTGATTCGCAACGCCTTGCCTTGTCACCGAAGCGATAATGAAATCTGCACTCCCACGTAGTATCGCCGGGTCTGACTGAAGGCTTGTTCCCCTTTCTCGATCGAGACAGTGACCGTGACCGGGAACGGAACGGGCGTCTGTAGCGAATAGATGAGCGTCCACGTAACTCGGCGACTTCTAGGCATAGTTTTTCCATCTGTTTTGTCAAGACTTCCAATTGTGTGGACATTATTAAGGCTTGCGACATTTTTTAGTCGTCGGGGTCACCAGTTGTTGAGGATCAGAAGGTTTACAATAAAACTGCGTAACTTTGCGAACAATAATTACATATAATACAATTTTTAAAACGTCACAAATTTTCACTGTCAACGTAATTCTTTTTCTTCTTAATATATTTTTTCTTTTTTGTGGAAAGGAGTCCCACAGAAGCACTGATGCCCAGTCAAAACAGTTCAATAAATTTTCTCCTCTGCAAATGTTTAACGATTTGCACCATCCGCTCACAGTTAACTGCAGGCGAACCAAGAATCTTCTTGAATATTTTTAATCTTCATGGTGTCGATTCGAAATTGTCTTGTCAATTATAGGGGAGCTTTTGGCTGGTCGCAATGGAGTTTGTATGATCCGCGCAGTAGATTATCGCTCTCTTTGCACGGTTTAACGAACTTGATGGTCTTTTTGGGCCTTACTCACTTTCTTCCTGGATCACGGCGTTTGGTGATATTACCCGTCTCTTTTGACACTAGTTTCAAATATTTTGTACCACTGCCACTGGTTGGGAATATTCGAGCATTAAACCGACCACTTCTGGCTATATCTCCTTATCTATGTCCGTAATCACCCCAAGGGGCTGGTTTTGCGTCCATTATGTCTCCAAATAGATGGCATAAATGACTGTTTGATGTATAAGTCAAAGAAAAAGTTTGAAAACACCAAATCGTAAATTCTAAATAATTTCAAAAATCTAATTAAATAAGTTATGATTAAAATTAGCCACTAGAAACAAAATTAACACTTGAAAGATATCATAACAAGATAATTTACTCGTATTATAGAATGGAATTGAATAATCTTTATAATGCGCACTTTGTAAATTACAAATATATCCAATTCGCAGATTGACACAATGTGCGGTTTAAAATGTAATATAATGAGTGGCCCTTATTTAATTTTGATAGGTATACATTTATCATATTATCCATTCGTTTATGAATATAAGTAGTGTCTAGAAGCCCGGGATCTTACTTTGTTTATTCGAAAAAAAAGTGGCAAAAGCTCATGTTGTTTTCTTCCTGGTATACGAGGCATATCTGTTTCGTTAGTGTTTTGTTTTTATGCGGGGGGCATCACGATGTCAAATTGACAGAAACTGTGTTCTTTCAGTATGTCATAGCGCTCTTAACGGCGTATGGCAAAGCGAAAGCATCGTTTGATGAGTCGGAAAAGTTGCCACGCACCGCCACCAGTAGGCGCCAGTATCGCGAAATTAACGCAATCCAAAGTTTTATGTATTTCATTTCGTCAACTTCGACATTTCATAAATTAGTGTTCCCTTTACGCAAAATACATGTATTACTCTAGTAGAAATATTTTGATATAAAGATATTGAAACATTTACTAAAACAAAATGAAAGAAATACTTATTGATGTGGATAAATATTTTGTAAATATTTTCATCATTCACAGTCTTAAATTTATTTCATAACACTTGGACACAGATTTTGACGTCCCGAGATAACGAAAAAAACTACTATTTGGTAGAAAATTAATAAAATTGGCACACTTTGCGAAAGTGACAATTCCCAATTATCTAAAGCCCCAAACACATGCGCGCACGGGCATAGGCATGTGAGCATAATGACGTCGCTCCCCCTTAGAGGGCCTACCGGGGTCCCGGGACTAACGAATACCGTGACCCCAGAACGTAAAGGTCTATTGAAAGACATCGTAGATATACCCGCCCTGCCCTGGGTAGGAGGACTCATTTGATTATTTTACCACTTTAAAAAAAGCCCCAAACACACGCTTCTTTTATTAACGTCCGTTCAGAAAGCTAGTTGCGTGTGATGCATTTTGTTATAATGACAGACACTAGCGCCGCGTAAGAGGGACTTAATAGTTTTTTACTCGTATATTATGAGGTACAGGTACACAGATTATTGTAGTACAACAATTTTATTGTCTGTAACTTCTTTATAATTGAATCTTCATTCTATAATATCCTATCAATTTTTTTTGGGACAAGGTCTTAATATCACTTTTCTGATAAATGAAACCTTTGAGAGATATCTATCGGCTCCAAAAGAATGAGCCCAGTGCCAATCATTTTTTTTTGCCTCCAAAGCAATTAATAGTGCGAGAACAACTTGTACCGAACACGCGGTGAGACAGCAATGATCACAAATTTTTCATCGCAGTCGCAGCATTATACTATAGGCGATATTTAACAGGGTGGTGGGTGCTATGCCTTATATGTAGTTGACATGTAATTTTGAAGTATTCAAAATTTTGACAATAGCAGGTTTCATTTAATTTATTTTAATCCTGTTTCTTCGAAATTGTTATAAATCTGTGACGAAACTAAATAAATAATAATAAGAGTGAAGTGTTTCTTATCCTATATCGCAGTTTGATACGATTAGAAGTTGTTTTCAGTTACATATTGTCTCAAATTGTTGACTGCAAATCAGTGCATTTATCATTAGTTCATGTGAAATGGTATTTGGATGCACAAAGATTACATGGGAGGAGGATGGACACAGAGGAACCATCCGACAACAATAGTACGATATCACGATAGCATTGATATAATAATCACTGTGAGTAATTTATTATATTGATAGGAACAATTCGTAATGTATAGTATCATACGTATTCTAAACATTTCCCTTGTTTGCTCTGTAGGGGTCGTCAGGAATTTCCTGCGATGATATTCAGTATGTTTAGTTTATTTTATACTTCATTTATTAATGAAAATAAAGTGTTATTGAAAAAAGAAAGTTTACGTGACTTATTTACAGTCGTGTCCGTTTAATCACGTCCCATTGAACACATCGAAACATAGTTTTGAATAATCTATAAGCCTACGTATCATTCATTTTTATTTTCTCGATCTTTTTATACATTTCCAATTTTATTATTACGAAAATCTGACAGCCGCGATCTGAAAAAAAGTGTCACAGGTCTAGCCTGTAAGAGCCACGCTGGCTGACTGATTCGTCAAGGAACGAAAGTGATGACACTACTTTTAAAAGGCAAAAGATGAGAGGACGATAGTGAATGTGTGCTCAGAATAAAATGGCGTATGTGCCCAAACATATTGACGCCTTTTTATGAATTAAAATTGTTATTAATTGAAAAACTGTCTTTACAGAATTTAGATACTAGTATTTTCTACAATTTAAAACAACATCCTTTCAATAACTCATAGTAGTTACGCCGTAAAGTCCAAAAAATAAAAAACATAGACTGAACTTTGCATTTTTTTTGTATCGAGAAAATTTAATTGAATCGTGTTTTCAACTTTGTGAGAATTTAGATCATATAGTTAATAACTGTATTCTAAGTTGTAAGATCTGTAGTCCAGTCATGTACGACAGAAAGTAAAATATAAAAACCGTACTGACTTAGCCCCGAGATCCCCCACGGCGCGCGTTGTCACAGAACCCTGACCTCCGACACAACGTGCGATTTGCAAGGAAGTTTAAGCTCAATCACATCTCCACCTCGTATACAGAAGAAAATCCTAGTGTGTGTTTAAAATAGCGACCCCGTGATTGAACTCAGCATTTATTTATAAGATCAAAAATAAATCGTACACGTGTTTTTGGAGTTTGCAAAAATTATCCAATCTTTATTTTCGGTAACATTGCGATGGTCAGCTAGAAGACACGGCCAAGCATACGGTGCAGTTCTGCTTCGAACGACAACGCCTAACTATGAATAGGATAGACGATGCCAACTATCAGGTAAGGCGACGACGACTATCAGGTATGACGACGACGATTATCAGGTAAGACCAAAGACATTAAACTATATACGAGCAATAGACGGGACATCACGAAGAAATTTGTGATCCAAAACTTTTTACCAATAGGTAAAAAATCCCTCAGTTCAGTAGTCGCGTTGCTATGCAACGCTTAGATTGTGCTACTGACGCATGGCATCAACAATTTTGTATGACTATCTTCCCAATGCCCGCTCTATAGTTTCTTTTAAATCTCTTTGGGTAAGACGACGTCGACTATCAAGTTCCACAACGCCGCATAGCCATAATGAAGTGAGACGACGCCGACTATCAGGTAGGACGATGCCGACTATCAAGTAAGAAGACACTGACTACCAAGTAAAACGATGCCAACGTTCAGGTTAGCCGGGGTGTTACTCATTTCATATAAAGTTATTTCCATTTCAATAACGCTCATGATAATTATAATCAACGTGAGATAAACCAATGGTTGAAAATTTCTTTACACATAACGTTTGTTACTCTAAAATTCATTTCATATAATTTTGTTTGATATAACGTTCGTTAACAAAAGTTTAGTATCCAAGAGAGAGCGAAGCGAGCTCGGGACTTGGGCCACCCCGACACGGACAGGTTAGGTTCGAAGGGTAGGATTCGTTGAGCATGGCAGGTGGTAATAAATTACTAGGTACTACATCAGAGTTAGGTTACTTACCAGGAAGAAAAAAAAGACCAAACATTTTATGTCTTTTAAATTGAGTGGTATACAAAACGATTTTATAATCATTGCTTATTATGCTTATAGAAATTAGTCATTATAAAATTATGTCAATCGTTTATTGTATTAACAGACCGTTATATACATATATATATTCAGTTGTTATCTCTTGTAAATATTAGAGCTTTTGTATTTATATCATATTATTGTATTAATTACCCGTAGGCATAATATACACGAACAAACAATGTAGTTCAATATTCATGCGGCTATCAATTCACCCGAGCAGGGGGCAGTGAACGGCTGAGCGCGGTCAACACCAACAGCGGGTATTTATTTATGTTTCTTTGGGGTTGAGACTATGCGGTGGCTAACGGGTACGTGCACACCATGCTGATGTGCGCAGAAAATCCAGATCCTACTAATTTTAAAGGATCTCGAATAATATAAATAATGGCATTTTGTTAATTGAATAGGTGCGTCCACAGAGAGCGAGCAGCCTCGCGAGGCATTTGCCGCGCTAGGAAACTGCCTCGCGTGGCTGCTGGCTCTGTGTGGACGTGCCTTTGTTTCTCGACCGAGGCATGAAACAATATACGCGAGTAAAACAAAAAGCAAACACTGGCCGCCTTACCACAAAAAAATAAACAAATGTTGAACGCGTGTCTAAAAAAAGTGTAACTGCAAAACATTGACAGTTCTTTTAAACAAGTGTTCAACAGATGTTTATCTTTTTTGTGGTAACACGGTGGATGGCTCGGGCGCTCGGTCGCTCGTCCATGTCAGCGCGCGCGCTTGCCTCGGCCGAGACACGTCCACGCTAACCGAGCTGCTTCGCGCGGCAAATGCCACTTGAGGCTGCTCGTTCTATGTGGACGCACCTATTAGTGAACTCACTTGATCTCACTTTGACTAAAATATGTGTTAGCAGAACATAATAATAATATGAAAAAGGAGACGTTGCTATTATTTCTCTGAAAATGTTACTGAAGTACGTTTTTTCATGTGACCTACATCAAGTGACAAGTCTGACTTTGTCAGGGTACCGGTAAATATGCGTTGTTTTAGATCGTTTTACCGTCTGCTCGACCTTCTGCATCACATAGTCAGTGGCAGTCGTAATATCCGCGCACATACGTCGGTGCGGATATTAATATCCGGACGGACCGCATCAATTTGGGACGGACGGTACGTACGGACTGTGTATCAATGATATACTTTTTGATACACCAGCACTTTCCACTTCATATGATAATCACGGATCTAAGGAAACGACAGTCATAAATAGTCGCAGACAAATTGAAAGAATCCATACGAAGAAATGGGTCATTAAATCTGTAATACGTTGTCGAGACGATTGCTCTTCCAGTAAGCAAACACATAAAAAGGCTACTTACTCGTAAATAGAAAACCGGCCAAGTGCGTGTCGGGCCACGCACAGTGTAGGGTTCCGTAGTTGCCCATCAAAATACTTATGCGAACTAACAAATCTGATTCGCTGAATTTAATTTTAAAAGAAGAATTTTCAAAATCGGTCCAGGCGTCTTTGAGAAATCGGGGAAAATAAGTAGGTACATAAAGAAAAAAGATACCGACAAATTTAGAACCTCCTCCTTTTTTTGAAGTTAGTTAAAAATAGTTGACAATAAAAACCTACCTAACCCCAAAACATACCCACCTATTACAGCTGTCAAAATAAAGTTGACAAACTTACATTTGCAGTTGAAGAACATGTTCTCCGATACATTTTGTTTAGGAAAATATGTTATCCAAGTACGTTTTATAAGTTGGTCGACTATTACTCGTAAACTTGTAAAGCCTACTTAGTCATGATAATTTTCTTTTAAACTTCGTTATATATACTACTATTGTGATTTTTTTTCACACACCCAAACATAACCGTTTAGCTGGTAGAGGGGGGGGACACTCGAGTCGAGCAAAAATTAGCACTTTAAAGCTTAATATTTCACAAACGAATCTTTTTATCAAAAAATTGTTAATGGAAACTATCAATATTTTTTAAAGACCTATTTAATGATACCCCACACTAAGGGGTACGAGAGAAAAAAAAAACATCCCCACTTTACGTGTTCAGGAGGTACCCTAAAAAAAAATATTTTACGAGATTTTATTTTACCACTTTTTCGGCGCAACAAATCCGTATATTTACACCAAATTACAGCTTTCTAGTATTGTGCGTCTCTGAGCTAAACTGCGGACAGACGGACGGACGGACGGACGTACATGGCGAAACTATAAGGGTTCCTTGTTGACTACGGAACCCTAAAAACCATACCTACACTACACCGTTCAAGAATGCGAAATGAGAAAAATAACCTTAACTAATATGCAATTCTCACAGTAAAGCGAAACCCATACATATCGAATGAGAGTCGATACAGTATACATAAATTTATAGTTGAAGGCACGTGGGGCGTTTCTTAACATCAAGGATTGAGTGGAGACCTGCCGTGCGGCGCCGGGGCCGCCAGGACTGAGGCCTCGGATACTGGACGGATTAACGCGAACAGAACAATATACACGCATCAATCGGTTCGCTTTACTATGACAATTAACCACAGAACTGGTATTAGTGGCATTTTCGAATTATGAGCTAGTAGGAATTCAATATATTTCAATTACATACACTCTATGAAAACGCTAGGTTGCAAAAACACTCCAAGTTATTAATAATACCTAGATTGTAGATTCGATTGCCCTGTGATATTTATGACATGGCCTCCTTAACCTTGTCGAAATCGTTTCCTCATCCCACAAAGTCCTGGTGTCAGTATGTGTCCATAGTAGAAACGCGGTGGCCTAGACCTGTGGCGGACGCTGTGGCGGGCGCTGTGGCGGCCTGGCGGGCGCTGTGGCGGGCGCAGTGGCGGGCGCAGTGGCGGGCGCTGTGGCGGGCGCTGTGGCAGGCGCGGTTAGTAAAAGCGTTGGCTATACTGAATCCAGAGATTGCAGGAAATCTTTAAAATCGCGGCGCATGCGTTTATGCGTCTCGAATTTTAAGGATATAATGTCAAAAAATTATAATGTAGTTGTTTCCAATCTGGGTGCTTGTGAGTTTAAATGTTTTTAAGCCACCCGCCAAAGTTGACAAAATTTTATTTACGACTTGAAAAGTATGATGTGCCCGTTTCTGTTGAGACGCTACCAATGCATACTGCATGGATGGCGGCCATCACCGCGAGGTGTCACGTAGATGCGACCAGAGATATCCATCAGAGTTGCGGTTATATAATAATGGTATTAAACTTCCTGGCACGGGTCCAGCGCCCGCGGCCGGACTCAAACCCGCACCACCCACCGCCGCATTTTTGGAACAATCCGCGTGACCAGTCATGCTGAAAATAACGTTTGAAAACGAACTGGCTTTGAGAGATTAACCGAAGCCGGGCAATTTTTCATTTGTGAGTCGGATAACATCGCTTCTGTGAAAAAAGATTTACAGTTAGTAAGTATTAAAATTTAATCTAATAGCAAAAAACCGGCCAAGTGCGTGTCGGGCCACGCACAGTGTAGGGTTCCGTGGTTGCCTATCAAAATACTTATGCGAACTAATTAAACTGATTCGCTGAATTTAATTTTAAAAAGAAGAATTTTCAAAATCGGTCCAGGCGTCTTTGAGAAATCGGGGAAAATACATAAAAAAAGATTAGGACGAATTGAGAACCTCCTCCTTTTTTCGAAGTTAGTTAAAAATAGTTGACAATAAAAACCTACCTATCCCCAAAACATACCCACCTATTATAGCTGTAAAAATAAAGTTGACAAACTTACATTTGCAGTTGAAGAACAAGTTCTGCGATACATTTTGTTTAGGAAAATATGTTGTCCAAGTACGTTTTGTAAGTTGGTCGACTATTACTCGTAAACTTGTAAAGCCTACTTAGTCATGATAATTTTCCTTAAAATTTCGTTATATATACTACTATTGTGAATTTTTTCACACCCCCAAACATAACCGTTTAGCTGGTAGAGGGGGGGGGGGGGGACACTCGAGTCGAGCAAAAATTAGCACTTTAAAGCTTAATATTTCACAAACGAATCTGTTTATCAAAAAATTGTTAATGGAAACTATCAATATTTTTTAAAGACCTATTTAATGATACCCCACACTAAGGGGTACGCGAGAAAAAACAAAAAAAACATCCCCACTTTACGTGTACAGGAGGTACCCTAAAAAAAATATTTTACGAGATTTTATTTTACCGCTTTTTCGGCGCAACAAATCCGTATATTCACACCAAATTACAGCTTTCTAGTACTGGGCGTCTCTGAGCTAAGCTGCGGACAGACGGACGGACGGACGGACGGACATGGCGAAACTATAAGGGTTCCTTGTTGACTACGGAACCCTAAAACTGGTCTTTTGGTAGGGGAACTTGATTAAATTCATTAAAACGTCAGTCATGAAATCTATTCATTGTCAGTGGGTCGTTTGTCGTGATCGTTCCATTCAGCTGCACACAGCAGCGCGGAGTGCTCCACCGCTTCAGCTGCTCCGTTATTAAACATTCAATAGAGACAAAACGTTAATTAAAACCGTAATCCGCGTCCAAACGAAGCTCATATTTGTGTCTATGCGGGGTGTATTAAGCGGCAATTACGCGCGACCGCACTACTCGGCGCCGCGGCCTGCGGTGGCGTGCAGTCGCGTGCCAAGCTGCGCGTTACGACGTGACGTGTATATTACAAGTACGAGTCGAGTTGCGTTATTGTTCCATTGATGTGGTTTGCGGTAAAGAGGAAATGCGAGGTCCTTTGAAAATTAGAAATTTGAAGAAGGGAAATCTGCGAGCGCTTGGACAAAAAAGGACAAAAAAGATTCGTCTGAATAGCCTCAGAAAAAAGTCATATATTACACAATTGAACAAAAAAAGATATTTTATAAACTGGTTAAGGAGGAAATTACGAGTATACTGTGCCCTTCTGTTTTTCTTTTTTCATTAATAGTTTTCTTTGCAGACTATACACCTCTATTGACAGCGGACTTTACAGACAATTTTGAACAATTTTTGAGGGTTCTTGTGCTTATGAAAATAATGTTTCATCAAAATGGAACACACAGGGTCGTGGAATTTAATATTTATTATTCTGTAAAAATCATTGCTTTATGGTCAATATCCAGAAGTAAAACAGGCGCGAGCGTTTGTATGGAGAAAAGAGCAACCGCATTTCCTCTTAAGTTAAGAACGACGACGACGTAAACAAGCTCAAAACCACTTTTTTGATTAGCCTATTAACAATGAAACAAACGAACACTGAATGTTAATATGCTTTTATTATGTTCTGTCAATAAAATCGTGTGGAATATATTAAAAACAGTTGATAGTTTTTTTTTTATACAAATATCTGGGGGCACGGCAGTGCCCCGCCAAGTCTCGAGCAAAAGGGCACGGCCGTACCATCTTTTCTCGAAGCGATTCGCGGCTGTTTCGCCCCCCCTATAACTTCGACGTGGACAAAGCTAGGAGTTTAGGTTTTCGGTGAATAAAAGTAGGCATTAGAACAAGCTTATGTTCGAAATTACACGCCAATTGAATGAATAGTTTAGGAGTTACGGTCGATCAAAGTTACACCATTTTGTCACTCACTCACTGACCGATCATCAAAAATCTAAGGTACTTCTAGCAGACTTAGAAACTTCAAATTTTGCACCAAGATAGGACATTAGCCACATATAAAGGAAAAATTATAAAAACATTAAAAAATAATATACCATAGAAAACAATTTTATATTTGCGGTTTGGCAAGAACATTGTGTATGGATTTTGACTGCATTGTTAACTTTGTTCGTTGTTTTAGTTAGTATTCAATTGGATGAATACATACATAGAATAGAAAGGAATAATATAAATATAATACATAGACTATAATTAATATAAATTAATACATAAAGTTCATAATTCATTAAATTAATAAAGCTAAAACTCCATTGTATTGCGATAAATATTGTATGCGCGCTCGATAGATGGCGTTGTACCTGTCTGAATCGCGCTATGGTTTCGTTACAGAGCGCAGTCTAAGTAGTACTATAAAATAATTCAATAATTTTCATTTGATAGCGCCATCTATCTATGAACATCCATTTCGAAACTAAAAAAATATTGTAGCGATATTCGGAGTAGATTTATTATTGTTATTACTGAAACAGTTATTTAGGAAAATAGTTTATTAATATAACATAGACATAGTTACATATCTAGTTGTTTACGTGTTATTTAGTTTAGTTATATTTTTAGTTTGTAAGTTAGCAGATATATATTTATTTAGTTATTTGTTAGTTAGTTTAGTTCTATTTAGTTTGTTAGATAGAGAATGGGTCCTAAGCAAAAAAGTAGCTGAAGTCCAAGAAATTATGAGGACACCTAAAAAAAAGAAAGAAATACACTTACAAAAAATAAATGAGATCCCACCAAAAACATTAAATGTAAAAAATGCCAAGTCTCTCGATGCAGTCTTTCCATCGTAAAAAGTTTTGAGATCTCACAGAAGCCAAGTCCTATTCAAATTATTTTGTAGTTATAAATCAACATTTAGTAATTATATCAACAGTTTTCTTTATATTATAACTATAGTGACTTGGCAATGAGCACAAATTAAAAGCTGCTTGCTGCCTGGAATTATGTGCAAATGTTACTGACGAGACCTGTGATCAGATTATTTGTTATGTGTGAATCATGATGGTCACTACCGACTACATGTTCCAATACAATAATTAAGAATACCTTACGGGCCATCGCTTTATGAAAGTAAATGATGAATGTTAAGAGAATATATAAAGTAAAAGAGAATGTTTACGCATGCGGTGTGTGTAACTTTCAACTCCTCCAAATATGCCGTTTTATTTGTTTTTACTTGTGCTCATTGCCAAGTCACTATAGTTATAATATAAAGAAAACTGTTGATATAATTACTAAATGTTGATTTATAACTACAAAATAATTTGAATAGGACTTGGCTTCTGTGAGATCTCAAAACTTTTTACGATGGAAAGACTGCATCGAGAGACTTGGCATTTTTTACATTTAATGTTTTTGGTGGTATTACTTTCAGGTACTAGAACACCACAGTTTTTTAGAGATTTGCATTTTTTCGTATTTCCTAAAAAAAAAAGAAAAACACGTATTTAGTAGGTATACTATTATCATTTTATCAAACCGCCCAGTGGGGCTATTGCTATCTCACCAAACGCGGTTTAATTATTGATTTACTCAAACACAGTAAATCTATTCACCTCCACATCCCACCAACAAGCTATAGAGATATTTGTGTCACTTACTACGTGTTGTAAGTACCAAATTATAAGTATTTTTTTTTGCATTTAGTGGAAAAATAATACCACACATAAAAGTCTTTGTGCACAACAAATTCAAAAGATAAACAATATCACCGTGATTCGAGCATCGAATGATCGCACCGCAACTGATCCGACGCATTACGAAGCAACGCGAATTAGCGCTCACCGCGAGTGTGCACACGTGCCACCATGCATGTCATATAATTATGTTCGAAGATATATTGCACGATGTGGATAAATAACATCATGGAAAATGTAGCTCACACAATAGTCTCATCGCGTCTGGCTCAACGAGTATTATATTTCCGCTTTGCTCCGGCTAGACACAATATATTCATTTGCTTATTCAGTCTATCGCGCTATCACAGTTCACAAAAATATAGAAAAATTTTGTTTGAATTGACCATAGTCTAAAAAAACAAGGTCTGGCACTCCCGCAGTGACACATGTTGACGTCACTTTCCAGTTGCCACTTAATTGCAACAAAATACGAAATTAAGGAAACATTTTCAAATTTTATTTTGTTTAAAAAATAAATAAAACATTTAAATTGTATTTAGCATAGCAAACGAAACAATTCAATACGTATACCAACAGAATTGTTAAATAAAACCACAGCGTTTTATCGTATTCGCTTAAGTAATAAATGCGCTTAGGGAGTTATAACCATACACTACTGGTAACACAGGAACGGGCTGTGTCATTGTCATGCCGCCATTTTGTCGTGTATCGCTATCCTTGTTTTATGCGTATGCCTGTCTCGCTCAGTGACTGTGTAACCAGCGGCACTCAAACATTTTTATTTGTGAACGTCGAAAAGTTTCTTTGTTATCTTTTATCCTAGGATGGATAAATAATACTTTTTGTCACTGAAAATCTACTACGCTGAGGTAGGGGATGGAAGCCACGTGCAAAAGTTAGCAGTAATGTAATAATTAGGTCAATGTTTTATTAGGTTAAATTTCCCCAAACTGTAAAGTTTGAGAACCAGCAGATAGCGATGATGACGTAGGCTTGTGTCACACACGTGACCACTGTGTTTCGGAGTGCCATACCTGGCGAAGTATATTATTATACCATGGAATTGACTAGCGTGGAAATAACCAAGTTTCTAAGAATGCTGGTAAATTTATTATAAGTTTTTCCTAACAAGTTTGGCAGAAGTTTATCTTTAAAATACAGGTTAATTCCATGATCATCAGATTAATTCCATGATAGTTGGGCTGGTGTATATCGCCCTTAGTGCGTTCATTTGGTTGCGGTTGGATGTTGCGGCTCGCGCAATCAGCCAATCAGTGCGCGGAACATTTAATATTAGCCAACGAGCGGCTCTGCAGCGCTGGTCGCGGTCGCGCTCAGTATGCAGCCGGTCACAGGTGACCGCAGAGGGCCGCCAATCCACGTATTCGTTTAGAATTTGATTATTTTATTGTTCTGAGTGCTGTAGTGAGTTGGTATTTCATTAATTCGTGTTAAAAATTATCTATTTGTGACAATAAAACAGCAACTTCTCTCATTCGTATATTAAAAACTTAAATGTAGAGAGTTCAGATTAATTGAAATCTAATGCAGCTAGAAATGAATCCTACAAATAGATACGTATTGCTTCCGAATTGGTAAATCTTAATACGAAACGCTATATGTTATTCTTGTATACACGAAGTATGTCATAGTAAATGAATTCTACTGCTCCAGCTGCGTTATCCTAAGACAAGCAACAAATGGAGTAATCTACTAAACTGCACAGATGCAACACGCCTCCATTTCCCTAATGCCACCAGACGTGCAGGCAATTAATTTAAATTAAAATATCCACACGATTCGATGATCAATCAGGCCAGTTGCACGACACCACAAGATGCGGCACGCTGCCGCACGATGTCGCCCAATGTTGAGCAATATCGTCCGATGTTAAACGATGTCGAGACAACTGTATTAATGGCAGACGGATCCGGACTTATGAGCCAGACAGAATAATAGATTAGTTTCATCCATCAGGAAGCCAGTCCACGACAAAGGCTTCGCACTGGTTGCCTTTAAAACTATCGCACTGTATCCAATACATAGGAATTTAAACCTTACTGGTTTAAGATAGAGACAGGTTTTGTATGGGATACGAATTGTATAAGGTTTGGTCTAAAATTAAGAGAGTAAGCATAAATCATCAGAAACTTTCAAGTGTCATGATTATTTTCATGGTAAGAATAATTGAAAACTTTAGACAATTTGTTTTAGTACTCCACTGTTACGGATTGTTATTTTCCTCGTTTCTAATTAGATATATTATGCACCTAATTTTTTAAAAGCTTTTTAAGGTTTGTCTGTGTTAGTTCACTACTTTACCTGTTTTTTTTTTTTTGCAGGGAACTCAATATAATATCTGTTAATAGTACATGTTCCCCGACGTGGTTTCACGCCCACTGCTCGGCTATATTGCCGCATGATATTATAGCCTACTTCTTTTCTTGATAAAGAGACTATCTTTAACAAAAAGATTGCAGTTCCTGAGATTAACGCGTTCAGTCAAACAAACTTTTCAGCTTTATTATATTAGTATAGATATCTAATAATTTAATCAAACAAATAAACAAATCTATGTTATGTGTTCACATTGAACAGTGCTCAATGTGAACACATAACATAGATTACCCTCAAACTAGTTTTATCGTAGCTCGTTATAGGTGATTGTATCTGAGAGTGTGACCGCTGTCCGCTCGGCGCTCGCACCGCTCTCCCGGGCAGCAGCAATCACGTGAGTAATTAGAGCGACCGATACGTGCGCGGCATGCGACACACGACCGCCGTGTTTGCACTGCGGCCATCACGCGCCAGCCTTCCCGCCCTCATCACCCCAAAGGTCACAGCGCTTGATTAAATTTATATCCGTAATGAAGGTCTCGTTTTGTCAAGTGTCTCATTTTTACTCGACAGCAAAAGGTTTTTCACGCTCCTTAATTTTACAAACCCCGGCCTGAGCCGTTAATTGAATTACGTGGAGTATCGCGGAACGCTCGCCGCCAGCCGCCGCCCGATATGCTGTCGCCGGCTCAAAGTGGTGAACACGATCTGTGTGATGTGGGTCATTCTAATTTTAACGGACACTGTCCTTCGTTATTACAAAACGAGCCACGTAAAAATAATGGCTAGGTACTTATTGATGCTTATATTTATTATAATCAAGCAGCATCTAAAAATAATCTGGAAACAAAAATAAAATTGTTTTGTTCTGTGATTTCGTCTTTTTGTATCTTCGAAAAAGAATTCACTGTATTACCTTTTTTCCAAGTAATGAAAGCTCCTGCCGGGGTCGCGGGATTATTCCCTTACCGTAACCCCGGAACGTAACAGGCTATGAAGGACACCGTGGATTTTAGTCAGTAGAAGTCTGACAGTCCCTCCCGCCCTGCCCGGGGTTGGAGGACTCATTTGATGATTTTACCACGCTAAAAAAAAAAAAAAAAAAAAAAAAAAGTAATGAAAGCTATTCTGTGAGAGCTAATAAAGCTTGGTGGAGTCGTTCAATAAGTTTTAAACTCCTCTCTGTTTGTTAAAGGCGAGGAGCTGCCTGGGCGTTAGCGAGGATATTACTCGACTCGGGCCAATCGTGCAAACATCGTCCGCTCAGTCAGCTCGCGTCGCTCCCACCGCTCCGGCCCCTTTCGCTCGGCTACTGGCGGCTGGCAGCTAATTGGAAGCCCTTGAAACGATGAAACTTACAGCTTCCGGTTACTGATAAATTGTTCAATGAATGCTTAATATTAATATTATTTTTATATGCGAAAGTTTGTGTTTTTTTTTTATATTATTTTTTATATTAGGTATATTTTTTAATAAAGAATACATTTTTAAATATTTTCACAAAAAATAACATTTAAAAATATTATGATTAGGTATTATATTATTGTTATATGCTTACTACTCTTTCATTCAAAAACTACCAAACGAATTTGTATAAAAATTGCATTAGAAAACGATATTAATAAGGAATGATGGATCATAACTAAAACAAAAATTACATTCTAATATTCATTAAATAATGTCGTACTAAATAATTAATAAGATTAAAGTCAGCTCTAAATGTAAAGGATCAGTAAGTTTCACATTTTGTAATTGGCGGACGTCAACAAACTCAATTTACACCGAGAGATAACTCGATTGTGAACTCAAACTCAATTGCGAGGGACTAAAGACGGTCAGGCGAGCCCCACAATTAGCTCGATGCTCGGATGACCAGCCGCGTTCGATACACCACTTTAGTTTACACACCAGCGCTGACTGACACGGAGATAAAACTAACAAAAACCATTGGTCGGAATTAGGTACAGTTATTTTGGTACTTGCAACGAAATGTTGATATTAATATGGATATTCCTAATAGACAATCTCGTTTGGAAAACAGTAATACAAATAAATAATAATAGTAAAAAAAACATCAGAGATCGATTAGATCATTAATTAATAAACCACGATTTTTTTCTGCTCTTTAAAAGTAATTCCGAGATTTCGGGCATATCCACTTTGTTCTTTCGCTGTATAAGTACATAAATAACTGTACCTGATTCCGACCTATGTTTATAAGTTAAAACATTACATTAAACAGAACTTTAGCTTAACTTTTAAATTACAGACTACAAAAGTGTTCTCAAAACAGTCCCGAGTTTCTGCTTACAGAAAAATAACAAAAATGTAAACAATGTGGCAGTACCCACATATTTTGTTAAATTCTTCGGACACTGCGAGTTCCGCAACCTCACAAACTGAACTTGAGAAGTGAAGTATCGTCGAAGTACTTCTTCTATATCGACAATACGATTGACGTCAAAACTAAATGTATAGGATTCCAGGAACACGGTTATTGCTGCAAGTTCTAAGTCGCTACGAGTATAACTTCTCAACTTAATATCACTGCAGTCGCTAACCCCCCGAGACAAACTACGCCGCTTTACTAGCTACTACTTTATTTTATTACTCAACTTTATGTACAAGTCGGGAATGTATTTATTTTTATAAACCCATTTTTATACTGGAGGCTGGCATTTGGCAATTCCGTGGAGGACAATAATAAAGTTTAGACTGAATAAAAATTTTTAAGAATATGAACAGAAGTTAGATACTTAATAGAAATTATCCCCAAAAGCTGCTCTGGCCCGCACCGTGTATCGTAAAACTTCTTATTAAAAGAAAATTGCGTTCACAATAAAAAATTATATTTACCATTTAATTCACTCACAATGTTCATTACAAAGGGGAAACGCTTGTAACGAGGTAGCGGGATGTGGAAAAAGAAGTAGTGTACAGAGTATTATTCCCGCGGTATCTACGTGTCGCCGGCACTCACAGCTCTCTGCATTCTTGTTGCGGTGCAGCCGTTACGTGCAGTTGTACAACTTTCCTGTGTCTATTGTTATGTGTGAGCCAGATGAAACTAAACAACACTGCAACTAGATGCGTTCATACAATATACATACAATAAAATTATTTTGTTTCAATAAAATAACTAGATGATACATTAAAGGCAATATAGAAAATATAGAGCACTAGCTGTTGCCAGCGGTTTCACCCGCTGCAACTCGAAAATTATCCCACGGGAACATAAAATCGGGATAAAAACTATCCTATGTGTTAATCCAGGTTATAAACTATCTGTATACCAAATTTTAGCCAAATCCGTTCAGTGGTTTTTGCGTGAAAGAGTAACAAACATCCATACATCCATACATCCATACTTACAAACTTTCGCCTTTATAATATTAGTAGGATACTCAAACTAAGCTAGACTTCAAGTTTTGATGAGAAATATCTGTCAACGACACAATCATCACGGCATACTGGCGGAGCCGCGCGCTCGGACCGATCTGTTTGGTGAGTCTGGTCGCCACTGACGCATGCACGATTGTTCTCTGACTGAGTTCCCAAAAAGTGCATTACTCGTACTAGGACCAAGCTCAAAATTAATTTTATATTATTATTGTGTACACTAAAGCATTAGGAAGTCCTGTAATGATAGTCGTTGTGTACACTAAAGCATTACGAAGTCCTGCAATGATAGTCGTATAATGGATGAAAAATAAATAAACAAAACACATACACGTTAGGGTACTTAAACACATCTATCTGAATTAATTGGTAAAAAAATGAAAATTTTATATCACCGTGTTGTTCAAAAAGGAGGAATATGTCGCGTAATGTACCTGTTTGCACACGCCTGTTAGCACTAGCCATGTAAACTGTTTTAATAGCCAAGAGGCCAATATGCACAAACTACAGTAATGGTATTAAAACACAAGTGAGTCGGAGGCTAATTGAGATTCAGGAGCGAGGCGGGTCGTGCAGGCCGTTGTAAAGTTTGAATACGTAATAATTCTTCAACGTCACGCAAATTGAATTAGTTGCCAGATAGTTGAGTTAATTCCAGCTACTAGACTCACACTAAAACACATTACAATGTAATCAAATAGAAGTACCAACTGTACATAGTTGTACCTATAGTACGACAAAAATACTGTTGTATCTTGCTTGTTTGAGAGACTTAGCTGAATTTTGCATACTTTACGTCAACAAAAATTACGTAAAATAGAAAAGTTAAATTATTTAAGTTGGTTATTACTAACGTGAAAAGGCATTTGTGAAAATATTTTTAGGCAAGCGGCGGTGGTACAATATGGACCTTCTGTATTAATGCTTTACATGTGCTTTATTAAAGTAAGTTTTATCATTAGGACCCTCTTTTATTGTATGGCGCTTTGTTCAGCCTCGCCTTCTCGAGTAATTAGGGCACTGAAAGAGATCACTATGAAATGCCGCTTTGGATAACAATGACCAATTGTCTGCAAATCGAATACGGGGAAACTTCGAGTTCATAAAATCTTGTTTCAACCATTTCAAGAATAATGAATATGTCTGCCACTGTGGATTAAATATACCGAGTTGGTAACATTAATTGTAATTTTCTAGGCGAAGAAAATTAGCTTCGGCCTACCAACAAAACGAACATAATTTTATGCCATACGATAATATTTGAGTTAGAACAACCGTTTTTGGTAAACGGAGAAAACTCTAAAGAAAATATTACGTAAAGGAAGAACATTAAAGAAAGTACTTGTATTAAATAAAGCCTTCTATTCGATGAAACCACCAAGTTTTCTTTTCTTTCACCATTTTCATATTAAAATAGTCGATCGAATATTTTGTTACATTTTCATTATAAGCAGCGCAGCTTTTGTTTTATGAAGGAAGTCATTTCGCGAAGTCATTCTATTACAACGTCTTTAAGGCTGTTTGTAAATAAATGCAGTAAAAATAAAACGCTTGTTGTTTCGCATTGGAGTCTTCTTTTGTATTCATGAGACGGCGGGCGCGGCAGCTCCAAGTCTTCTGTCGTGTGTGGCAAACAAAAGTACTACTCTAGACAATATCTATGCTGACCAATTGTGTTAAAGTTGGTTTGCCCAATGACATATTTTAATTTTACTTTTTGATCTGATCAACTAATCAACTCGTACTTATAACCCGGGTTAATTCACTTATTCCAAAAAAATTACATTATGCTTAGAGCGACGCGAACATCGTTGAGTCACAGGGAACTATGATGGAATTTCTTTACTCTAACGTGTCTCTAGCATATTCCTAACATACCTTACAATCAAAATCAAAGAATTTACTTATTTCAAGAAGGCTAATTAAAAAATAAAAACAGTTTAGAAATAGTCATGGTGCTACAGTCTCATTCACTCGTACAAGACGTAGGTAACTTTGAAAGTACCGTCAGTGTCAATTTCAGTGCGTAGAAGATATGGAGAAGAATGGGTAAGAAACTGCATAGACACTCTTATCAATAAAATTATCAATTGCCAAAATTATAACAGAACCTTTGTTACATCATTCATTTACAGATCTTCCTATTTCAAGTACATATTATGATAATAATTGTATCTGTCACAAAAGTAAGCTTTCTATTGTAGTGGTCGCCTTATTTTACACGGGCCATTACGTAGCTCCGTCTGCTTCCCAACTTCACAAATTGATACAGAGTACACTAAAACATACCTAGAGATACCGTGGAGAGTTACCGTCGAAATAAAAGTAATAAACAGGCTTACTTATGGGATTGTTGGTACGTTTTCAAAGCTGAACAAATATTTGGTCGGTTAACATATTGGCAGTGAGCTCTCGAGTAATACTCCGGATTGGCTGGCGCACTGACGCGGAACAAATGCCTTGTATACGTTCATAATTGTTATTGCGAGTGTTTTCACTCTAATATAATGGAGTGTGAGTTTTTCATTTGTTAGCGAGCTTGTAAATATTGAACGCTTGATTAAACAAAATTTTAATAATTGTGTTTTCACTTTACTATTTGTGTTTCGTTTGCATGTTTGTAGTGTGGAGCTCGTTTAGCAACGAAAATTGCAAAAACAGTTACAGCAGCACAGCAAATCATATTCAGCTTACATCGTTTGGTTGCTGGGACACAAGCGTATTCCTTATGAGACGGAATTGGCTATTATCCATAAACTGTGGCCCAGTGCAGGTAGTTGTCATAATTATGTTTTTGGATTTTTGTTTCTAGGACTCGCCTGTTTCTCTACAATAATCAAGCCAGAAAGAGATTGGCAACAGTCAGAAACTAGCTCGGCATTAGCTAGCTCTAGTCCGGTACTAGTTTGTCGTTTGTTATGAGTAAAGCTGCACCTAGTCGTAAGTCCATCTAATGTCAAACTAATGTAACCTCCGTATTCAATGTAATTCGGCATTTGGAAAAAATATATCGATGTACGTTTCTAATAACTTCACGACAATATAGGTGGAAAATGGTAAGGAAGGATTGATATCATTGATGTAAAGTCGGTTGGGTGGGGGTGGCCGCTCGAGTGACCGCAACGCAATCTCGCGGGAACGGGACAGCTCGGCGCTCCTTGCATGAAGGAGACACAGAAGTTACACTTTTATAGACTCCGGAGTCTATATTTTTGTATTAAGACCAGTCGTCGGTCTGTCCGAAGTTTACCACAGAGACACGATAATTGTTTGCACATTTATATAAATTACTCACGCCGAAAAAAGTGGTAAAATAAAGCCTGTGTGTTGTTTTTTTACACACCTTTTAGAAGTCGATCAAAAACCATAATGCATGAAGTACCGATAAATTATAATAATTATGAGTTTAAGATGACTGTGTTTTATATGGTAAAGTAAATCATCATGCCTGTGATGAGTGGATGTTCTGTATCGTCACTCCCAGTGGCATCCCTCCGTGTCCGGTGTCCGGCCAGCCGTGCGCTCGGTGCCGACCTAATATTATGTTGTGTAATGATCCGGCCGCGTTTCTATTACACATACATAACTCACCATGAGTTTCTGCTCAAGCAAATAGATAAAAATGGGATTTGTATCTCTGAAATATTTTACGAGCTGTATTTTCGGGCATACGAAATGAATATGTAGCTATGTAGCCTGATAATAATCACGGCTTTTGACATTTGTCTCGAAAATAACGAAATTCGTTCAAAATGAGCGATACAGTTGGCACAGTGGTTCAGTGATTGACTGTTCGTGCTCGATACGTGCCGCAGGTTTAGATTCCAGCACGGAACAAATTAATAATTTTATGATCTGCAAGAACTTGTTCCAGGTTTGGCTGGCTGTATAAATATGAGTTAAAATTATCGTTAACTCATCCACGACACATAATAAATTCGTAGTGTGGGGCTGCGTCTAAAAAGTTCTTAGAAGAGAAAACGTAGCGTCTGTCGGCTACGGCGTAGCTGTGTTTAGCTACGGCGTAGCTGTTAAGGCTACGACGTAGCTGACACAGGCTACGGCGTAGCTGGTATAAGCTACGGCGTAGCTGAAATAGGCTACGACGTAACTGCTTTTTGACTTGGTGTTCTATTATTTGCTACAGTATATCTGACATAGACTCTGGCGTAGCTGACATAGGTTACGACGTGGGCTGCAATTTGCTCTTATACATACTCGTATTATATATTTTTAAAAACCCATCAATCTCTTGTAGCAGTATGTATATCTAAGTACAAAGTCAATTTTTCGTGATATAATATTTGATTAATTTCACAAAACCTAAGTAATTGAACCGAAACGTTATCAATAACACAATTTAATCTCTTTGACTTCTTGCGCCGGGAACATTATTTTGTCCTTTAATAAAGGATTTTTTGTCGCCGAATCGTTTGTTATCGGGACTAATTACACGGGGGCGAGAATCAAAGAAAGAAAATGATCCAATATAAGGCCATGCAATATCAGGTAATTCCGGCGCGGCGATTTATAAAAGGTTAAGCATCAGACATCTGACGTCGTGAAGCTGTCTGGGTTCAATAATAAAAACAAAATAACATTTGCAATTGATAATATGTTCGCCCTGATACTTTATGTTTAAAAAATATGTTATCCAAGTACATTTCGTGAGTTGCTTAACTATCCTCGTAAACTTGTAAAGCCTACTTAGCTGTGATTATCTTCCTTTCAATTTCGTATATAATACTACTACCGTGTTTTTTTCACACACCTTAACACGGGGAAGAGCATTCGAAGAATCCTTTAATCAAAAAATTGATTTACAAAACTCATTAATTTTTAAGGGATTGTCAGACTCGTACTGACTAAAATCCACGGTGACCTTCAACAGCCCTTTACGTTCCGGGGTCACGGATAACTGATAAGACAGTCCAGCGTATCAGGCTGAAGGTGAGGACGTTGTGGCGCGTCTCCAGCCACATCTCAAAGAGGAGAGGTCTTGCAGCCGCGATTGCGACGTCGTGCCCGAGTAACTTCTCACCCGAGGCATCTTTAGTGTTCGTTCTCGTCATGCTGTCTCAGCTCATGCAGTTTTGGTTGGTTTATTCCACTTTGTTCACCTGGGTGATATCACCTGGGTGAACAAAGTGGACAACATTGGTGTCCTCAATTCACCTCGGAAAAATATCACCTGAGTGATATCACCCAGGTGAATTGCGGACACCAAAGTCCACTAAATCGCATAAGAAAAGTCGCCTTTGTTCACCCAGATATTTTTCCGAGGTGAACAAAGTCGACAACTTTGGTGTCCTCAATTCACCTGGGTGATGTCACTCTGGTGATATTTTTCCGAGGTGAATTAAGGACACCAAGTGGTCGACTTTGTTCACCCAGGTGATATCACCCAGGTGGAAAAAGTGGAATAAACCTTTTGGTTCACTGGTTTCTAGTTAAAATACTGTATGTTATTACTATGATATGTAGTGAACAGTCGGGTCGGGTGGCCGGGTATCCAATCTCGCGGCGGACGGCGGTCGCGTTCGATCCCTGCGCACTCGACCGGCAAACAGATAGCCCCCCGGTTTAACCTAGCATTCCATTGCTTAACTAGAATTTTCTACGAAGTTTTTTGACATGGATATGAGTACAATTTTGAAATAATTATAAATAAAACTTTACGTTCCCGTAACTTAAACTATTAAAAGATCTGTTCCAATTTAAACTAATCTATCAGAGGTTATTTCAAAACAAAATTTAGAAAGTGACGCAGAAAGATTTTGTAACACGTTGATTCGCGCGCGGCCCGCTATAAAATATTATTATGTAATCCACATCTACCAGTACTATTTATTAACCTCTCTCGACTACGATAAAGTAAAAACTGACAAAATATTTCAGTATCAAAATTGATAAAATTACTTTTTTGTTTTAATAATACCATGTCTATTTATGTAGGTACTCATTTCAGGTAGAGACGATCAAGATCTCCAATCTCTATTGGAAGCTAACGGCAGTCACGATGATACGGGTTCGCTTGGGACCCGACGACGTTAGCATTTCACTCTTGTGGAAAACAAAAATATTGAACGCATTAGTTTCTAGCATCTAGTAAACCCAATTTCTTTGTAGTGCAAAGAAAAGTACTAAAAATGTAAATTAATTAACTTTTTTTCTCCGCACTGTTACTTCTGTGGTTCTCAGTAAAGCTTGGCACAAACAACATTCCTTATCTTTGCTTTCAATTCACATTTAATTGCATCTAATAAATACTTTACTCGCAATTACCTACCGAGAGCTCTTTAAGCCGGAATCTGGAATTTATTGGCTTAGTAAGAGGAGCGCAGCGAGCGCCCGAGTGGGGAGGGGGAGGGATTAAGCTGCATACACCACGACAGTAATGAATGTAATAATAGACTACTACTTGTTAAAGAGTAGATCGTAAGGATTTCATTAATAACGAATGCCTATTTTAAAACGACTCGATTAGAATAATGGTCGAGCATTCAATTGCTGCGTAGCATGCGCTCGGAGCAAATATTTGTATGACCTAAGTACAAGTAGCTGTTCCGGGTCTGAGTATTTGGGTATCTATATGAATTTCTATATTTGTAAACGCACCCAAGAAACAGGAGAAAAAAAGAAATGTTGATTATATAAAAATGGATAAGTATCTAAAGCTCCTCTCCCAACTTCATAAAACCTTGCGTCAGGCGAGTTTCAATTTGTTTTTTTCTTGTGAATATTGTAGGTATTCGGAGCTTTTCAGGAGTTGTAACACGCCTAATTTGCTTTATTTCTTTGTCTGTTATCACAATAATGTCCCATTGTATTATACAATGGGCTGGTATCCGCAACTCCACGTCATATGCGCGTATTTTGCGTGCGGAAATAATATTGTCCCATAAAAAAGCATGGAACAACCAAAAATTAATAATAATAATAATAAAAATATTCCACAACTATCACACAACGCCATCTAGTCCCAAGCTAAGCAGAGCTTGTGTTATGGGTACTAGACAACTGATAAACATACTTAAATATTTCTAAATACATACATATTATAGATAAATTACACCCAGACACAGAACAAATGATCGAGCTCATCACACAAACATTTGTCCTGGGTGGGAATCGAACCCACGACCTCCGGCATAGCAGTCAGGGTCACTAACCACTAGACCAACAGGCCAGTCAGTAATTCAAGAAGCGACAATCTCATTTAATAAAGCAAGATGTGCAATGGCCCTTAGACGCAACGTAGTGAGACACGGCACAGCGACAGAGCGCACTTGTAGTCCCCTGGAGCCCGCCGGGGATCACTGACAATACTGGATACTGATAGCTGAATAAGAGTCGTTTGATACTTACCTACCTACTCACCTGCTTTCAAATAAAGGTTGAACGAAGGCTTGTTTGTACTTGAGCTACGGGATCAAGCATTGAATTTACGTTGTACTCTTTAACATTATATGTTCATTATTGGAAAGGTTCATACTTAACTTACCTATGTTTATTTAGGAATCTAGGTAACCCTATTCAACATATTCTCGTTTTGAAAATTTATAAACCACGAGTAACCAGCAAAGCTAGATAACTTTTGACAAACACTATTAATATCATTTATATAGAAAAGCACAAAACAAAATATAATCCTTTGCAGAAGTTAAACATCTCGTGAACCTGTTTACATAACAATTAAATGAAAGCGCAATGATATGCTAAAACGGCACAAAGACACGACGTGCAAGTGTCGACTTTATAAAGTTAATTTGTCGCTGCTCTCGGCGGGGTGCTCCCGCTGCTGCTCTGAGCGCTGCACGCGCGTCTCAATCCGCTCTCCACGTACAAAAGGCTATTTATTTAATTCGATGATCCCGCGGCTGCGGTGATGAGCGGACACTCTCGTCGGTTGTTGCAGGCGAGTGTGTGGGAGCATTTACTCGAGCCTTTTGCAGTACGAGAGTACGAGAGACTTGCTACCACAAAAAAATACGCTTGATGTAGTTTAAACAACTACTACGAATGAGTTTGGAACAGACTTGATGTCTGCTGAAATGTAGAGAGTGCATGTTTACATTAACAGGGTGAACTCAGACTGCTGATTGCATCGCAGTTGGTAGAGAGAGGAAAGGCAATATATCTTGCAAATTATGCTAATCTCTGCTCCACATACGATACGTTTCTAGCACATTCTCAAGAATACGCTTCATAATGACCCCGCGCTTGCTTCGGTTCCAAAAAGGAATAATATACATGTTACAACAGCAGTTTCAGTCGCTCCATTTATTATGAGAATGGCTGAATACGAGTATTACATTCGTAGTTTTTTCGTTGAATTTTGGTGTGGAGTGCGGATATTGCATTGATAATATTCGATGGCAGCAAAGCAGAAACGGACATCTACATTTTTTCGAAAATGATTTTATATTATTATTATCTACAAGCCTGTATCAAAATTGATTCAAAATTCAAAATAGTGAAGAATTTTTGACACGTAAATGAAGACATCTACACTGGATTTTTAAAAACATCGCAGTAGAAACGGCCATGTGGCATTTGTCCGCCTTTACTTCGGAGCTTTGACAGATGAATGAAATGTCAACAAAGATATCTGTGAGTCACTTGTCACATTCTAGCACGTACCGGTTATGTTTTCGTGCGTTTTTATTGAATTGACACATTCCCGACTCGTGTCTCTATCGTCATTCTGGTCCTGGGCATCAGAATAAACGGTTTTTAGGCAGATGTCTTCTTCTACGTCAATGTATTTCCAGCAGCAAAGACATCTACAGTATTTCAGTAAAACAATGTTGTAGCGATAAAACCTGTTACACAATTCATAAAGAAGGTTATTTTAAAGCATCATAGAAAATTTCAGGTTAATCGGTCCATAACTGTCAAAGTAATCACTCTATTCAACTAAATCTGCTCTCCTGTAAAGTTGCGATTTTGTAGATGTCCGTTTCTACTTTGCTGCCATTGATATTATATTTTTGCAGTAGGTAATTGGATTGCAACATTTTATGATTGCATAATCGGAACAATTATAGAGAGTGATATTAAGAATTAACCACATTATTGCATGATGTTGCTGAACACAAGTTTGACAAATAAAGTAACAAAACGGAAGTGCTCAACTCCATGCAAGAGTAAAATTCTTAATATGTACTTATTTTTAGAGAACAATACCAAAAGATACACACAGAATGTCTCCGTGAGTACCATTAGCTGGTGTATATGTATCAAAATAAGTAATTTATGCTCATTCCGTTTGCGAGGTGGCACAAAAGAAACCCATTAGGCGACCGGTAAACACCTGAAGGCAATTCTCACCGAAATTACCTTCCACGCGTTTGGATGAGACAATAGACTCCCTCCTCCTCCCGCGCCCTCTGTGACCCCCGCCGTCTCAAGGCCCAAGGAAACACTTTCTTTAAGATCGGTGTTAGTAATTAAGAACAGACTTGTGATGGATGGCTTTACGGATTACTCCAAGAGTTGCTTGAGTTTTGATGCGAGCCCGAGCAATGCGGGCTGCATTGCTCGTGCTCCATTAAAATAATTTCAGCATTCTGACTCCAAGGCCGTCTTCGACATATTTTCACCCATATCAACAATATCAATTAATCATCTGCCACGAATCTTCTCAACTACTTATTTGAGTGGGACTCCAGTATAACCAGCTGAATAGCAGAATTTGACGTGGACTGTCTAGCCATTCTCAAATGAACAGGTAAATATTTATTTTTGAGATGACGTGGGAGTTTTAGAAGTTATTATGTATTTATTTTTACAGACGGCTCACCGTACCTTACCTGCTCATATCTATTCATATAAACAAAAGCAACACGTAGTGAACTTATTATAATGAAAAATCGTTTTCCGTGAAGACAAACACTTTGGTGCCTTAATATTTTTATGAGAGTGCGAGCGATACCTCGATATCGCTCGCACTGTTGAATAGAAAATTTTATAAAAGGTAAATGTTTTATGAACAAATTTTGTTCAGTTTAATTAAGGCTGGGTGATGGCAGAGCGAAGAGGGCCAGGGGGCGGCGGGGGACTGGTGTCTCCCCTGTCAACTGTCGCAGGACCACCAGGGGCGGCGGCGGCGACTTACAAAGCAAAATATTTCACAAAGAGCCTTTTAACGGAGTACACTTGTTCAAAATACGGGTAAATACTAGAACCGTGTTAGCACGACGTGACATAGATGTACCATGTTGCATGAAATGACATGTTCTTGACAAGTGTTACTATTTTACAATAACAACGAAACAAAAATTTAATAAATTAGTTAAGAGTACTTTTTTTTGAAGACTGGAATTATTTTTCTAACACATTTCTACGACAGGAAATCCAGATATTAATTAGATGTTCCGTTTTTCTGCTGCTTTTTCCGCTTCCTGGCAATATATTTAAACACGGAATAAATAAATAAAACGGAGGTACGATAGAAACCTAAATATGACAGATATAAAACACATAAAAATAAATATTCCGTGCTTACATCTTCTATAATATAAAAATGAATCGCAAAATGTGTTGGTAAGCGCATAACTCAACAACGCCTGGACCAATTTGGCCAATTTTTTTTTAAAATGTTCGTTGGAGTTCAAGGATGGTTTTTACGGCGAGAAAAATTAGAATAATTGCCGGAAAACCCCTTAAAACAGCCCTTTTCTTTTTCCCATACAAACGTTTTCTAACTAAAACGTAGTCAATTTGAGCTTTTTTTGTTGTATAGGTATTAAGTCCGGTTAACATATAGTCTATAATTTATCTTGGAAACTTGAACACCTGATGCAGAACCGCAACAGACCTGCTTAACTATAAGAGATACAGAAATGGTGCCATAGCAAAAATTGTGTTGTTGTAAAGCATTTTCTGCTGAGAGAATAAATTTGAAGATCCTGGACACCTGATGTGGAACACCAAGAGCCCAGCTACACTATGACATATACAGGAACGACGTCTTAGCAAGAGTTTTCAGCCTGATAAGCACTCTCTGTTGCTGTATAAAAATTTGAAAATCTGGAACACCTGATGTGGAATTCCACGAGCCCAGCTACACTTTAACATATAAGTGAATGACGTCTTAGCAAGAGTTATTCAGCCTGATGAGTACTCTCTGTCAACGTATAAAAATTGAAGATCTGGAACACCTGATGTGGAACTTCAAGAGCCCAGCTACACTATAACCTATACCTAGGTACAGTAAAGACGTCTTATCAAGAGTTGTTCAGCCTGATGAGCACTCTCTGTTAACGTATAAAAATGAAAGAACTGGAACACCTGATGTGGAACTCCAAGCTACACTATAACATATACAGAAAAGACGTCTTAGCAAAAGTTTTTGAGCCTGATGAGCAACCTGTGTTGTCGTATAAAAATTGAAGATCTGGTACACCTGATGTGGAACTCCAACAGCCCAGCTACTTTATAACATATATAGGAATGACGTCTTAGCAAGAGTTGGCCAACCTAATGAGCACTCTCTGTTGACGTATGAAAATTGAGATCTGGAACACCTGATGTGGAACTCCAAGACCCCAGCAACACTATAACATACCTATGTAAGAATAACGTCTTAGCAAGAGTTGTTCAGCCTGATGAGCACTCTCTATTGACGTATAAAAATTGAAGATCTGGAACATCTGATGTGGAACTCCAAGAGCCCAGCTACACTGTGACTATACTTAATTTACATACATAGGAATGACGTCTTAGCAAGAGTTGTTTAGTCTGATGGTCATTTCCTGTTGACTTACAAAAATGAAAGATATGGAACGTCTGGAATCGTCTCGCGCATCCCGTTGTTTTCCCGTCCCCAGGCTCTTATAGAATTCGACGTTTCAGATCTTCGATTTTGACGACCCCGTCGTCGCTGGCATAAACAACAGGATCCGCGTACGAAGTCGCGGGCAGAAGCTAGTAATTATAATAAATGTAAGCACGAAATATTTATTTACACACAGTAGTAGTGTACAGTCAAGTAACTCTGAGCTCGTGTGTAGTTTGTGATCGGTAGCAAATGTGTGGGTATCGGTAGCAAGAGAACACGAGAAGCCCACTGGCGGCCGCTGCTACAGGCGGCATTGTTATCACTTCCTCATCATAAAGCAAGTGACGGATTAAAAATGGAAGGATTTCAGAAAAGTAACAGAAGCTGCACCCTTTGGGCACCATTCATAGTAAGTCTCTTCGAGCTCATGTCATGCTGCTCCGCAGTAGGTCACAGGCTCTCTAGCACTCGCGCCGCCCGCATGTGTCGCGGCACGCGGTGTGTACACTCGAGAACAATTCCTCCTCGCAACACAAATATTATCACAGTTTAGACGCGTACAACTCACTGTAGTACTGCGTGATCAACTAGTAAGTGGGCACAATGCGCTAATTAGTTTATTCATTTTAAATTGTACTCGTATCTAGTAGTATGATAATTGAGATAGATTTAGATTACGACTTCATTTACGACTTCTCACCGATTTATTGTTATAGGCTTTTCATCAAAAATTCCACGGATACCACATCGTGAGCTAAGATAGTACAAATATATAACAACTTCTGACTTCTACTGATATTGAAGCTTACAATAGGTACTGTCATTAGCTCGCAGCGACCAATAACCGCATAAGTGCTTCGCCAGTAGCAATTTTATCAGTACACCTTAGCTAATGGCTTTCAGTAAACTAAATATTAACACGCAATATAGAACGTCGTAGGATCGCTAATCCGGCACACAACAACAAGGAGCTCTCTGTAGCAGATAATAATAATAATATTTATTTATTACAGATAATACAATCCAATTTGTTAGTAAACATCTTAAACACTAGTGTTACTATAGTAAATTAAATTAAATTGAAATTGCATAGGTAACATAATTCATCCTGATAATAAATTCCATAATGTCATCTTTACTATTAGAATAACAAAACAAAACAAATAATAATAATAAAAATGTCAAAATTATTAATAAATATAATAATATATTAATATATAATAGCGCCCCACACACGTACAGTTCGGACAGCAAGCGCCTTTCCATCCCTCGCTCCGAACTGTACGTGTAGATGTGGCTCTAACAGTCCGATCTGGCAATTCGACGCGAGCGCATGTCTCACAGTTTAATGCGCGCATCACGTGTAAACGTAAATCAGGTACTTAACATGGCAGTTTGGAGCGTCGAATCCATCACAGAGTTCATTCGTATATTTCGTGAACATCCAAGAACGTCTGTGGAAGATAAAAGTAAGGAGTACAGCAACAGGAATATATGAGAAACAAAGCATATGATGATCTCGTTGTTTTTTGCAAGTCAGTAGGTTTTGTATCAGCTGATCGCGATTTTTTCACCAAAAAAATACAGAATTTAAGAGTAGTAAGAGGTAGTAATAGTAGGTAAAAGTAACTACAAAGCCAGCTAACGCGATGACCAAACGATCGTCCATTTTTCTTACTATTGCGTAGAAAACTTTTGTAATTTATAACGTTCCACGCGCCAATCCAAACTGCAGTCCAAACTCTTGAAATCACATTTACACGCACAGTTCAGAACGTTTGTTTAGATTTGAAAGGTTCGTCCGCACTCAAAACCGTGAATGCATTTTTAATCGTATTTAGCACAACAGTTTGATCCGCAGTCCAAACTGTACAGATCTAACCGTGGTTTGAAACGCAGTCCAAGATGCGCGGTCCGAACCGTACGTATGCGGGGCGCTAATGGACGAGCATCCGCCTGAAACTGATTCAGGGCACCTTCATCTAATCAGTGACCAGTGTTATATTAAACAAACCACATAACATACGAGTACAGAAGTTATTGTATCATGCACAATCAAACGTAATGCAGAGCACTTTCGTAGTTAATGCAAAGTAGCAAATCCAGAAGCACAATGTTGACACTTACATAATATATTATACATTCATGATACTTTAAACTTGGAAACTTTGCTTATTCCATAAAAGAAAACTCCTTTACCCACCTACATACATATGTTTACCGGCTCGCAACAAGAAGCAATAATGTACTGGATTGCAAACTGCTATGGCCTCCTACTTTTCCCCGAGAATACTACTTGCGTGAGAAAATAAACACCCGATACATTTTGTGTTGTTCCCTTTCTACAGTAACTCCATTCAGCTTATTTCGAAGAACACAGGGATCCCCACGACACCGAGAATTGGTCCGAAAATTGAATTCCAATAATTGTATTTGGAATGGGCGAAACCTCCAGTGGTAACGTTCTTTCAACTCGAACGAAGAATAAAGAACAAAACAAATAATCGTGAAATAATTCAAAAGATACTCGCAGCGCACTGTGAGCGAGGAGCGCGGCGCTCGGTCATCTCGCGTGAAGTTTGCTTGTCTTGCAAGTGTGTGTAGCAGAATTATGCGGACAATTTTCTCAGTTTGTTTGTTCAGCTTTCAAGTAAAACTATGAAAGCAATCTGTAAAATTTAGAGCACAATTTTCCCCGCTTAGTGTTACACTGTTTCCGTGCGACGTCTTCTTCTTTTGCAAGTTTTAGTTAAAGTGAGAAAGTTTGTGGAAATTATATTAACGTTATATAAAATTCTCCGAGAATTTCTCATATCATTAGAAAGAGTCTTTACAAAACTGTATATCAGTTTGTATGCCATTCAGTCGTACTCTTTGTGCGCTTGAATTCCTGGTGAGTGTTGATAGCCGAGTTGGTGCAATTCAAAAGCTGCACAAACATACAAATTTATAGTTTCCCTTTGTTTAAATTCCCGGTAGCACAACTTCAAATCAAGCTGAAATTGCGTTTAATATAATACATAAGCACCCCAAGGGATAGCCGAGTACCGTGCTATAAAAGTTGGCGCTCTCAATAAAACAACTCAAATCCTGCTTGTGTTATCTGGTAGGCTGTCACTGTACATTATAGAACTAAAAAAGGTTACATCGTGATGAGCCCGCGTCGCTTAGGTATGTGACTCTACGTCCATATTTTGCGTAATCATCCGATACAGCCGGGTACCCGAAGGAACATTCCGTGCTACACAGTCTCTTTTATCTTATCTTGAAATGTGAATGTTTGTGACGGTGCATAGATGGATGGCGGAATGTTTTTTACTCTTTCAAAAATTACTGAACGGATACACAGATCGTCAATGATAACCTGAATTAACACATATAAAGTGTCATACTTTTGTATCACACTTCTGAAGTTAAGTGCGGGCGCACGCGGGCATAAACTAATTGACAAGTAAAAAATTTATTTATAATATAAATTCTCAGAACATAATTATGATGATTATAGCATGAAATTAGGTTAGACCATTATTTAATTCACGTTATTTTGTGTCTAAAATACTGTTCTATACATAAGGTAAATGTTTTGCTTCCGTACCAAACAGCAGCACACTATGAGCGAAATATAATCAAGTTAATGGTATGCGTCCCACCGCATAAGATAATGGCGCAGCGCTCGAGCGCGGTATTATACGTCGGCGTCGCACGAAATGTCTCGGAGCAAGAGCTGACTGCCGGCGCGCGCCGCATTCCTGGGGAATGTCTCGAGAGAGGCCGGCGGCGGCCATGTCGCGATATTTAAAACATTTTGAGACGAAATTATGGACATTATATTCTTTTAATGTGAGAAGACAAAGCATGTTCGAGTTTTGCCCGTGGCTTGGCCTAAATGAGATTTTCTACGTAACGAAACTTCAAACGACCTCTAAACGCCTGCCGCGGGACTGTATAAACAAGTAACCGTAAAATTGAAACAATGGCTATTGAAGGAACTCCATTGGTTTTAGTCAGTATGAGTCTGAGAGTTCCTTCCGCTCCCTGCACCCTGGGTGGGAGGACTTTTGATGATTTTGCCACGTAAAAGAAACGACTTCTAAAGATTTATTCACTCACCTCACCATCGACATACCAAGACAAGGCAATACAAAGACGTGACACCAAATAAGAACAAACAAGTTCTCACAATAGAGCAAGTCATTTGAAGTGTCGTTCGGATGCGCGCGAACAAAGAGTTGCATGCAAACAGCTACAGCAACTGCAATTACGTCCGTGTTCGCGCTAATACGTGCGACGCGACGCCGCCCGTGCGACTATCTACGACTCAATACACCGTACGTTACGACAGTATTGTACATTGTGCTGCAATAATTGCAGCAAAATTAAATTTAATTATTAAATGTAACAATATGTACCGAAGAGAATTTCGATACAATTATTAGGGTAAATTCGTTAGAGTTGGCCGTATGGGAGAGATTGCCAATCGAAATATTTCGGTAACAACTCGCTGGATATCGCTGTAAATGCCAGGTCCGCTTCACATCGTGCACAAGTACAAGTGTAAGTTAAAAGTATTGAGAAAAAAAAGATAACAGAGAGTAAAATCCAACATAATGTTTTCAAACTACCGTAATATTTCTTTATGTGTGCATATTTTACAAAATTACGATGTAATTTTATAATAGTAAGGATTTCTTTTACATTTTCTATTAACTTCATGAGCGCAGCTACATTATAACCTCCAATTTCTTGCCGTATTACATACACTTACTTTCTTAATGGGTGTGGCCTTCTTTCCCATAAGATAAGGAGAGATGGCCATGCAAAGTTGGGGAAACATGCCAATGACCAATAATAACAATATCACGACTTTTTGATATAGACAAGCCGATTTAGGGACATTGTTGCACATAAAAAAAATAACTATAATAATAAAAAAAACTTCTACATAACGTTTTTCACCGCAGATTGGATTCAATGTATCTTGTCCAATCTTTGGGTTCATGAAAATTGTACAATGTGTGACGATAAGTGCATGCTGAGTACGTATCGCCATAGGTACAATCATAAAAAAACATGTGGTTCAAAAAAACTTTTTCAAAAAAAAATGAAACCGACTTCAAAACAACCACAAAAAAGTTCAAAATAACCTACAAAAAAACTTTTCTTTCGAAAGTCGGTGACTTTATTTTTTATTTCATTGACTTTTTGTCACCGACTTTCGAAAGAAAAGGTTTTTTGTAGGTTATTTTGAACTTTTTTGTGGTTGTTTTGAAGTCGGTTGCATTTTTTTTTTGAAAAAGTTTTTTTATTTTATCCTTTTTAGTTTCACTATTCAACCCAAATTATTGCCAAATACATAATTTTCTTACATGTGCATTAAATTTTTGTACTTAATCCGTAGCACCCCGGTATTAACAATACTGTATCGAACAAAAAAAGAATCATCGAAATCGGACCAGAAACCTCGGAGTAATCGGTGTAAACAAAGTTGAAAACTTCTTAGGTTTTTGTTGATTTTTGTTGATTTTTCAAAAAGTGCTAGTCCGATTTCGATAAAATTTTAATGGGATCATTCCGGAAGTATACCCTATCCAATAAAAAAATAATTTTTCAAATCGGTTGTTAAATGACGGAGTTATGCCCGAACAAACATTAAAAAAAAAAAAATACAAACATCTGAATTGAGAACCTCCTCCTTTTGGAAGTCGGTTAAAAATAAAGCAAATTAGTAACAAGGTACCTATGTAGACATAGTACTGGTCATCACTACCTCACTCATATGGCCATCTTACACGGGCACCCTGGGAGAGATGACCAAACGAGTTTTATTTTTAAACGTATTTTTGAAGATGATCTCTTTAATTAAAACGATAAGTATGCCAATAATGTATAAAATTAATGTTAAAATTATGAAAATATGCCAAAACTAACAAGGTAAAGTATTTATTCTTATTTCAGCACACCTTTTAAAAAACTATGGCCAACTCTAACGATTTTACCCTATCTGAAAAGGCTGTGCATCATTAAGGATCAATATAAATGAAAAAAACTTCAGGAAATCACAGTTTTTGTCTACTGTGATTTTCTGAAATTTTCACTGAAAACGGATATTCTATTGATAATTCAGACTTTTCATACAATATTTATCTGTAAACATTAACATTATTTTACCTAAATAAATAAAAAATCCCCAGTCCTAAAAGAGCTATTTTCTTCGAATAATAACACAATACCTTCCCTTACAGCTCGTGGAGATCTCTGTGGGCATTACTGTGATAATCTCCTCTTCATAATGGACCGCAATATCCACCGGCGTATAATAGATTTAATACACAATATCATCTCCGGCTTATACCTACGACATGTTTAATAAAGTACGACTTAGGATACAAGGACAACGACATGAATGGCGCACCTGTTGTTATATCACAAAGGAAAAATTATGAGCTCTGAGACGCATTGTTCGCGACGGATAATGAGACCTAATGTTTATTATGTCGTGTCCTTGCGCCGACACGGGCGTCGGGCATGCGACATGCGACACGAACTCGACACGACTCTTGTCTTAAATTCTTTTAGAAAAGGGAAACGAAACATGTTGGTTCAGGGTTAACTGAATGAGAGCACGGATTACTGTTGTTTATGTAATGTAATAAGATTTTAGAACGAACGAATAAAAAAAACTCTTATCCGTGGACCATTGTGTTCACCAAGCCCCACATAAAATGAGGTTATGTATAGCGAGCAACATTGAATTGCCACTTTTCAGTTAGCTGCCTCTGCGTCTTTATGAATGTCTGGTACTCCATGCACGGTAATACGAGGGGAAACCTCTCCCCGCCTTGTAACGAGGACGAGTCCTTGAAAACTCCTTCATTTATAATATCAAACAAGTACATTTCAACGTTCGGATGTGGGAATTAGAAAAGAATATTTTTTATGGGCGACGGGCGTGTTCCACAGGTTTGTACGTAATATGATGTTGTTGTCGACTGATGTTACATTGTTTGTTATCATTAAAAGTTATTAATACTGGAAGTTTTAACGATGTTCTTTGACGATCTGAAGCGAAACAAAATTTTGATGATGTTGCAAAATAAAGTGTGGGTGACTTCACTCGGTCGCAGGTAAGCAATAACCAAACAAAACAATATGACGCCTGTTATCTGCGAATATCTATGATGTAGGTTAATATGTTTAAGTTGCATGTAGTAGAGAATTATGCCACTCGAAAACCGCCACGAACCCGTATTCCAAATTAACACTTTACGAGAATCGAATCCTCTTGCAGAACAGAAACACTTGCGATCACAACCTCAACATCATTATCTCTTTGGTTTTGTAGTCGCCGCGATTGGAATGAGTCCTCTTCAAAAGGCTTTTGCGACATTTAAGCATGTGGCAATAAACAGTAACTAAAATGCAGTAAATTAATTTATACTTATCAAATTATCATTAAAATCAGACTTTTTGTAATATTATGATCTATTGACACTTGGTATTTTGAGAATAGTTAATAATAATAGTTAGGAATATTATAGAAAATATGGAAAAAATAAAATGAATTTATAACTAAAAATGTGAATTTTTAAACATTGGGAATTACAAAATTCAGCCTCGAAATAAAGTTTTCCTTGTTATACCCATTACCCATACAGCCGTTGCTTAAAACTAGCGAGTTTCATACATATTACGACCGAGTTTGTTCGCGCACCCAGCGACGCGGACGCAATCCGATTACGTGTCCGTCGTCGACGGCGGCGGCGGCGGCGGCGCTCTGTAATCTGCGCGCTAACTGCGCTCATCGCATTACTGTACTTACGAGATTATATCATAATGTTGTAATAGCATTAAATTTGTCTCGCAGAATGTTGGAAAATGGGTGTTGAAGATAGATTTTTCGTTAAAATATGAAACGTTTAGGTGATATAATTTAAATTGCCGTTTACGGTTTACCAAGAGTGAATATTAAAATCTTGTGATTACATAGTTCTAAAACTAGCTAAATGCGTGAAAAAATAAAATTATTGTTGATTAACCATTACTACTCTTAATACCTACTTAATGCCTTCATAGCCGTGAAAGGTACTTTGTTACTTTGTACTATGTTATGTATATTTTCATACACTTCAGCACAACCGTTAAGTTGGTAGAGAGGGCGTACACTTAGTGTAATAAAAAATAAGACTTTAAACTTAATATCAGCGCACTTTCTCGAAAAAGTATTTCCACTGATCCGTAGTGTATTTTAAAGATCTACCCAACGACATCCCGCGATGCGTTCTACGCGAAAAAACTTAAACATCCCCACCAGCCTTACGTGCTTAGAAGGTAATAATGTAATAGTAGATTAATTAACCAAGGGAATAAAGCAGTGTCTTCTGTCGCGGGTGACGATTTAAATCGCGAGCGTAACGAAGGACTCGAGGGAAATCATGTCACTTTTTTGAGCAAGTGGTATAAAAAATATATGACAAGATTTGTATCACCAACTTTATTGATGTTAACAATGCTGTAAATATCCTTTTATGCACTCAGTGCGAGCTTCTTAAACTGCACCCTGGTCTGTTCATTTCAATTGTGGTCTTGGTCTGGGCACTTGGGCAGTTATGCTCGTCTCCAGGGTGTGCGGTCCTATATTCGGCACTGGAAGTAACAAATCTGTACATTCATGCCAAATTACAGTTCTCTAGTACCGAGCGGTTTTTGTTCATTACGGAACCCTAAAAATTACATTATTATATTTTTATCTACTCTCTGGCCCTTTATTTCACGAAACAACAAAAGTAATAAAACAATATGACAGTAACCTTTACAATAAACATGTTTTTAGTCAATTTTATTTCACATCAAAGGCTTTTCGCAATCTAAGCTCTATTTAAGTATTAAATAGTCTTCGTAACAATCCACAATAATAACATTATCCTCACAAAATGTTATTTGAAAACATGGCTTCTTTGTTTAAAATTTATATCTGTAAACCGTTAATGACACAAAAGCCCTTATCAAAGACCTTTTCTAACTTGTTTAATTTGTTTATTAACTTGGGACTTTCAGCGCCACAAAGTTACAGCTTTTCACCGTAATGTACACGACAAATACAGAAGGTTCGTTAATTACAACCGCGCAAGAATGAGGACTTCCTTACATGAGCCAAGTATATATATAATAGTAAAGCCATTCGTTCATATTATATTAAGGAAGTGTCTCTATCCATCAATAGTATCAAATGAGGAGTGTAGAGTTCATATTGCTGGCGACGCAGGCCTAAATTTTCGTAAGTAATTATCGGCAAATCCAATGTGAAACAAAAGACAAATTAGTATTTTTTTTGGAACACTTAGACAAAAAGAAAAATGGTATATACAACGTGTAACGTTAATAGCGCAAAACCTCTCGGGGTAAATCAGCCCATGTTACTGAACAATGTTCGTTCCATGACTTTTGGAAATTCGCAAAAAAAAATATTGATTTTTCATACCAAATGAGAAATTGATCAGGCCCATCAGTATGAAAAGTATTTTTCTTTTGCGGATTTGAATTAAAGAATGAGAATGAAATGAAATTAAAGAATTAAATTGAATTAAACAATTATGCGATAGTAGTGGAATTGCATGTATTGGAGCTTCTGCAGTTAGTGATCGTTCGCAGTGTCAGTATCGTAGTGGAGGGGCACTTGTGACGTCACAGATCCCGACCTTGCGAGATTTAATCGCGACTTTTAAATTTTACTTGTTAACGAGTTTCAGCAGAATTACTCACGGCCTGTTGAAGGAGTTTCAACTCGCTTTGATATTGTAGCCGTTAGAAGGATAATTACACTTGAACATTAATATTCATACCTTCATTACGGCTCTTATAGTTTTAGCGATCGGTTCATGAAATTCCCACGATATTCCTGCTTGAAATTCAATAGTATTTAGTCGATTGTATGTCAATATATTTGAATACAACGAGGGCCCACGTACGTGCGTCCGTGCTTATAGCAACAAAGCATTCATGTTAGGTATTATGTCTACCGACTCCATTTATCATCATTTCAATGAAATCAATCAACTCAGCGTATCAGTCCACTGTTGAACATAGGCAATGAACCATTTATTAAAAGTATTTGTAAGTATTGCTGTGTAAAGAATAGCAGATAACAGGACATCTTTGAAAGAATGTCAGAATCATGTTTTTGACATAATACATAATTTTGTTGAAAACACATCATCATCATCATCAGCCTATAATGTTCCCACTGCTGGGACACAGGCCTCCTCTCTGTGAGAGGGAGTGGGCCATAATCCACCACGCGGCCCAGTGCGGGTTGGTAGATGTCACATGTCTTCGAATTTTTGGTTCTAGGACATGCCGGTTTCCTCACGATGTTTTCCTTCATCGTTTTGAGAGCAGTGGTGATGAAATAAATTACACAAAGTAATGCGCCTGGCGGGGTTCGAACCCACGACCTACAACTCGTAAGTCGGGACCGATACCACTGCGCCACCACTGCTAACTGAAAACACAAACAATGAAAAAGAAAACAGTAGTGAAGTTTCAGTTACGGCAGTAATATAAAATGTATTCGTCAATAATCCAGGGTTTAAATCATCACGTCTGCGGCAATAAGCCTCGTATTATTCATCCGCAAAATATCGACATTGATAAAAATGATGGGATAATCGTCGCACAGCTGCACGACCGAGTCGCAGCGTCATCAGCAACTGTCAAAGTGTCAACACGCCAGGATATTACCAACACGAAATTATTTAAGACACCCCCCGATTTCATATTAGAATTAACTATTGTCGAATTGGGGTTGAGTTATGTTTTGTTGAGTTCTTTGAGAAATTATACCTCATAAATTGTATTTAATATTCATCGTTATTAAATCGCTATCAAGGAGAAGCTAGCTATGTTGCAAGGCATGATATAAAGCTGAGTGGGCTTACGTTCGGGCCACGTTACGTAGGCACTTGCTTAATTGCTCTTTTAAGCTGCGTATCATCCAATTTATCAGGATTTTAATTTGAAATTTTATCCTTTCTTTGCCCACAGATTTATCAGGATTTAAAAATTAAATCCATTATAATACGCGGTGGCATTATATGCATATTCATAAATGTTTTATATTATATTTAAAATGCTATGCAAACACTAAATAAATTGTGAAGCATAATACTTCTGCCACGATGTTCAAACACATCGTCCTCCCAAGATTCATTCTACTGCTGGACATAGGCCTCTCTCAATGTACGCCACTGAGCCCGGTCTTGAGCATTCCTCATTCCGTCTCTGCCGGGTGGGTACCTTTCGCAATCGTTGCATAACCTGGACGGCATCGGCGGGCGACCTACTGTTACCGTTTTACTAATCTAACAAAAAGTCCACATTTGTATGCCAGACGTTAGGTTTCTCACAACTCTGAACCATCTAGAGTTATGAGGTAAGAATTGAGATTGTTTAGTGTCAATTATAGTGTACAGAATCCTTTCTCCATCTAAGCCCGCATCATTAGGAGCGTGTGTTGTATGTGAAGTGGGCCGGCTGATCCTCCTCCGCGCACTAAGTAACTGCACAAACTGTACAAAGGTATTAGTGGCGCTTGCACTCGGTTCGGGCCCCGCGTAGATGTGTCATGAGCGACAAGCGGGAATTAGAAGGCTTAAGACAAATTGCATCGGTTACCAGTTTTATTTTTGGGATGGTAGTCCTTCCGCCTGCGCCCTAACAATTTGACAGTGTCTTGACTGTCAGACTCCTACTGACTAAAAATCCACCATGTTCCTTCGGTTCGAATTTGCATTCCGATGCCAAGGTGCCTTTTTAAGACAGTCTCGCGAACCACCAGGGAAAGCAACTTACTATTTCTCATGGTTGATACCAAGCGCAACATTTCCGAGTTGCAACGAATTCAATTAAACCGGGATGCGACGCGAGGCACACGCTCGCGACCCCCTTCCACGCGCGCCCCGTGCCGCCTGTCTTTTCCTGAAGCATGTATTGCCTTCCAACGTTTTGTGACAATGGAGGACACATAAAAGCACAAGCTGCGACAGGAAATAGTTGTTAATGTTTGAGAATTTTGCTCAGTATATCATTATTTTCTTATTTTACCGTGGTAAAATATGAGGGAGGGAGCGGGAGAGACTGTCAGAATTGTACTTACGAAAATCCATGGTGTTACTTCCAAAGTCCTTTAAGTTCCAGGGTCACGTTAACCTAATGAGGCAGTCCAGCGACCCAAACAGGCTTTGAAGCTGTAAAGAGGGCTCGGTATGTGGAACACAACGCGCTGTCGACCCGGGCATGGTCCATGGTCGCCCTTTACTCGCCGCTCGCTTGCCCGCGCCTACGGTGGCCAGACGTCTGCCGACGTCACGCGGCCTGCCTCCTCCTTCGCGAACATGACTGCTTCGCAGTAGGAGAAGAACGCTTTCCACTCCGTCTCGCCCCGCAGCATGGCCTCGACCAATTGCAGTGTCCGCATTAATTAATACATTCGACATTCTTGTGAAGCAAAAGCTACTACACATTTGGCAATCTCATTAGCAATTTCAAAGTGCTTTGTAAAAAACAATAAACAGATTTGACTGAAGCTTTTGAAAAGTCTATCCAATTATCGGCTCGCCCGCCCGCCCCTCTTCATTATCGCTGATGGAATGTCACTTTGTTAAAAACTGTTTTTGTTATAAAACACAAATATTTTAAACCAAGTGGAATTAAAACAAACAAAATTCAGAATAAAATAGAACATTTTCCATTTGATCACACTGGACTATAAAAACGGGTATTTCATTTTGAGTGAGCGCCCCAGCCAGCAGCCAGTAGTAAGCCAGAGCGAGTGTATCTCATGAATTTTACGATTGAAGATTTTAGTTACAAACAATAATGTTAGGAAAACGTAAAACCGTGTTATTTTACGAGACAGAGCATCTGCAGTAAATAACATTGAGCGCAGTAAAGTGAACTTTACAACCGCGCGCCCGTCAAGCCATTGTGTTGTACGAATGTACGTCACTCACGTGGGAGTGAGACGTGGCTGGCAGGATGTTCAGGCTAGCTGGGCTAATGAATAGAATCGTAGTAAACGGAGCGGACTTAATTGCCATCAAGAGAAACGCAGCGAAACATTTAAATAATAACTATTATTCCTTGGAATAATAACAGATGAAAAATTAAATTAAAATAATCGCTCGTGTTATTTTTCTTGAGTTGTGAATTTATTCTTGTTAATTAAAGAACATTATTCTTGGCTGCCTCGTTGCCGTTTTTATCTTCACAGTAAGCGTTGTTTAATGCGGTTAATATCACTGCGTAGTAATTCATCGTACCTAAGTAAGTACACATAGAACCTACCTACTTGGTGAACAAAATTTATCATTCATTACTTTCATTATTATCCGTCGCGTCGTCGTGTCGGATAAATTCAAACCTACGTACTACATATTATTATTATATATTTTGGGAAATAAAGTACCAATGATATTTTTTTATCCAAGCTTTCTTCTGCAAAAATGCTATGCATGAACATATCGACGCCCCCAAGGAATAAACCTGTATTATACTATTACTGACTTTTTACTGTTATACCATTTTCGGTATCTATGGGTCGGGATACACATATGCAATTTTTTTCAAATTTTTTCTGCGATATTTTCTAACGATTTTCCTTATAACACTTTTGTTCTTTGGAAATTTTTCTGTGGCTACATTTCGGTAAAGTAATATTACTGTAAAATATTTCAGCTAAATTTCTGGTTAACGCGATTACAGGTTTATTACCGTAAATTTTGTGGTAGACATTTTCGGTAATGCACTGTAACAGTTACGAGTATGTGATTTATATGCCCAAAAAACCTGTCCACCTCAGGCCCAAGCCACGGATGATCAACGGGCCAGACTTTCACGCCACGTGGATGACATGTACCAGGCCTTCGGTGGCATCGTTTATGTCCTCAGTGGTTTCCAACATGGCGAATCGGCTCTGTAGTTTCAACTGGAAGTTTTCACGACCACTTTCGACCTGGGGCAGCGTTGGTCTGACAGTTGACCTTGTCAAGCGCACTCTTTCTATTTTTATATTTATAATCAGAGTCACTACTAACTAGTCGATGATCACTTCCGGTATTGACCCTGTTGATCACTGAGACATCTCTGAATATATGGCGCCTATCAGACACAACGAAGTCGATCTCGTTTCTTGTCACATTATCGGGGCTTCGCCAGGTCCACTTTCTTTGAGGCTTCTTCTGGAAAAAAGATTTCATCAGAAAAAGTCCCTGAGCCTCGAGGAAGTTAACCAACATGGAAGTTAACCAACATACGCCCCCGGTGATTTCTGCTCCCATAGCCGAATGAACCTACTCTCGACTCGCCACTCTTTTGTACTCCCACTTTTCCGTTGAATTCACCCATGACAATAGTGTAGAATGTTTTGGTACGAGACACAGCTTTCACTGTCTTCGTACATTGCCTCGACTTCGTCGTCAGGGTATGCGGACGTTGGAGCACACACTTGTATGATCTTTAGGGAATACCTTTCTGATATCCTCAATATAAGGTATGCCACCCTTGCCGACATACTGCCACATTCCACAATGTTGCTCCTGAGTGATTTGTAGACCATCGACCCGACGTCACGACTTAACTCTACTTCCAATTCGGAAACGTGCTCGTCTAACCGCAGAGAGCATCCGTTGTACGTCGCCAAGTAAAAATTTCGTTAAGGGTACCCTGCCGGCGCCCGGGGATTCTTAGCACCCCACCGCACCGTTACCGTGGCCGGTACCATGGCCAGGAATAGTGCCTACCGGGAACTGGGGGCGTTAAATCATTGCGCTTCATGTTTGGGGGGATTTGCCGTAGTCACCAAGCTTGGCAGGCGGGTTGGTGACTGCAGATGCTGAAATGCTTCCGCTGTTGGTGCTGCTGCCCACCATCAGGTTAAGCATTATAAGGCATTTCAGCATAACACATGGTTACTCAAACTCAAACTCAAATTCTTTATTTTAGTTATACTAGAGCTAGGGCAGGTGAGGCAACTGGTGTTACCTCACATTCTGGCTAACAACCCTTAGTCGCCTTCTACGACACCCACAGGAAGAGATGGGGTGGCCTATTCTACTGTCCGGAACCACACGGGGGTGCACTTTGTGCAATAGTGCAACGATTCCACGTTATTAACATACATTTTATGAATCCTTGATTTCTGTAGAAAATAATGATGATCGCGATGATACTGATGATGCCACTGACAATACCGATTAGTTATAAATTTTTTAGCTTGGCTACTTTTGTTTTACTTTTACTGATTGTAATTTGTGATCTCTATGAGAACTTTGTTTCCAATAAACGTTATAATTTTAATAATTTTTGTGAGTTTCCTTTAATTATTCCTCGGAGATACCGACGACAAATTTATTTTACATAATCGGTTTTCAATGATTACAATAATATGACTACCAAAAATTTTCTTTAAAATACGGGTTACACTACTTTACCCTCTTATGGTTTTTTAAAATTTTACTATAAGAAGTCGGTAACTGAACATTACAATCTCTCTCTGTAACGAAAAAACACGTTTAATAATCCAGTAAAGCAATATTATGCCTATAATTTTTAAGAATTATAGGCATAATATTGCTAATATTTACAAGAATAATTCGGTAAGTAAACATTATTGGAATAATTTTTGTAAGGTAAGATGGTAAAATATCAATACCCTAAAAATAGTTTGAAACCATTTTCGGTAATATGTATTTTGGTGAATAACAAATTCTGTGTATAGTTAATAAATATACCTAATACTATAAACTGTTCGGGTAAAAATAAGCTTTTCCGTCATATAAAAATGTTGTCATAATTACCTTTTGTTGAAGAGATATACCCCAAAAACACTAAATCATTTTTCCTGTAAAATTAGATTTTTGCGATTACCGGTTTATTCCCCGGGGGCGTCGATATTTTTTTACCAACACACAAAAATATGTGAGATTGCCACCAATGTCATATTTAATGCATCTATACCCAAACAATAATACCCACACAATACCGCACCACTAGCTGATAACAAATTACGATACAATGAACAACAATAAGTGATAAAGTTCCAATGGCAGCCCTCTCATTACAATGAGCTCGTGCTTCTGTCTCGCTCCGGACTGCGACTGCGAGCCAACAAGAAGCACAAAACATTTCATTTTCAATCTCGGCTCATTGTCGCCGCGAATCATTCAACGAGTTCCGCAATAAACAGCGGCACGGCATCGGAGCGACATCGGCGCGGTATCGGTCGGCATCAGTCGGCATCGGCGCGGCAACGGCGCGGCACGGAGGCTAATATCGCGTTGGAGAACAATGTAATTGGATTCCGTCGCTGGCATCCCGCTTGGGTGCTATTAGGACTATTGCACACGAGAGACTGAAAGTCTCTATTGAAACGTTATTGGTAATTTTGCGATTGAACCGACGACTATTGCATTGTAAATATTGTCATCGTTATTTTAACCTAACAAACATCTTATTTTTCATAATCAGATGGTTACAGCTCACATCTTTTAGCGCGAGTATCAGTGAAAGTAGTTTTAATGTAAACATAATTTTACTTTAGTACAAACTACTGGAAAGTACGTAGTTTAATAACTATAATTTTATTGTGCTCTAGCGTCACGACTGTCACGTACTCGTACCTTGTGTGATAGACCTTAGCAAAAGCGCGAGCCGGGACGTCGCTGTCGCCGCGTCGCGCGCTGTATCGTGGCATGCACGTAATGTCTTCACTAAATGCGTTTACCCTACTTCCCTAAAGCGCATTACACTGCACTTTCAGCTGATACGGTTGTAATGACAGATTTCTATAATAGACAGGAGCTGAGTGCCAACTCAAACAAGCTTAATTAACATTATTAATGAAGTTCTAGTGAGTACTAATAATATCCTTGATCAAGTACCTACAGCCTTGGCAAGAAAGTAATCCCCAGCAACTCAAGCCAATTTAATGCCTAGCAACTTAATCATTATTCTAACAATAATATAAGTTAAGTAGGCTAAAGCATAAAATTATTTAAACAGGGGTAATTAGATTCGACCACAATCATGACTTACCAAAAGGAAAATTAAATGTTTACCAGCAGTGAATACGAATTTGGCACGTGTACTCTGTGCGGGATCAAACAGATAGTTCTATCAAACAAAGCGGTTCCCTCATATCATCCGTCGCATCAACAGCGGTGAGGAAGCTATTACACAGCGAACAGTTAAACGAACCGTGTATAATACCTGTTTCATGAATACATTTTGCAAATATTGCTTTATAGCGTACAAATTAATTTAGTGTGAGTCCTTGCGGCTCGCTGATGTTTGCATAAATATTTCCCGCAGGAGATCGTGATTTCACGGCAGTTTGCTAAACTAATATCGTTGCGGGTACGACACGTAGATCCACTTGTTACCGATACAACTCGATGGTAGAGAGCTGTTGACGTCAGATTGAGCTCTTCATACAGAAATGTTTCAAGGGTTCCGTAGTCAAGGGGATCCTTATAATTTCGTTATGTCCATTCGTCCGTTACGTACTTTAATGTGTCCCTTTTCCTCTAACTTTTTGGCTTCATTTATAGCTTTCCTGGTAGTTGTTGGTACCTATATGTATTTAAATAAAATTAGAGGAAATAAATTAATTTGAGAACGTGCAGTACCCGCGTGGTAACAGTGCCATATCTGAGTGGCTGACTGTAGGCTGATTACCTACACTTAAAAAGATCTAATATTTTCATCACTGACATTATTTTGTAGCATTCAGCTGTAACTATGGACAACGAGTCATCCTTACTACCAGCACTGTTGATTACGACTGACGATTGACGAACACGTCGGCGGCGGCGGGGAGATGGCGGGGTACAGGGGGTTCGGATGGGGGTGCCAAGGAGACAGGACGTTGACTTTCGCATCAGTGAATCTATGGGCCGATGGCTGCAAATGATTTCCGTTTGATGTCCGGGCGAGGCGCTCCGCGGACCGGCGGACACGTCCACGAGATTCGTCGACAGCCCTTTACGACGAGCATGTTTACATAATACAATGTTTAACTTTGTATTTTTTTTAAGTTCCATACTATGATCGAATCAGAAAATAGAACCCGTATAAAGGATCACCTATGTGTTCGTCACTTCGTCCGTCACAGTTAATTTTCTAAGAATCTAATAGAAAGATTAAGTTGAGTTCCTGTGACCAAAGGCGGTGGTGTCACATGAATAGACGAAATCTGGTAATGGGGTCACTTGCAGGACAAGATGGAAATAAGAAATGCAAGCTGCATCGTGTCACATATTATCAAATGAAAGGGCTTGTGAAATTAGATGAAAAACAACCATCCAGGGAATGGTCATTTATGTGTGTAGTTTCCAATCAAACATGAAAGTCTAAATTGTTGAAGCAAACATCCATAAGAGATCAATTATCTAGATGTGTATTGTGTAATATACTGTCATTATTTAGAACATGAATAATCGCCGCATCCTGCATATATGCATAACAATGACGCTGCATTACCGATACAATATTAACACAAGAGCCTAACATAATGTACATACATATCTACCTAACCCGTACGGATCTACTGACATAGTATAAATACGCTTTCATACTGAGAGTGTTGAAACTTTTGAGATACACACGGACGTTAAAAACTTGACGTTTGTGAACAACAACAGTAGGCGGTAGCTACTGCCTGCCCGACCACTTCAAACTCGGCCCTGTCCCGTGTCTCGAGCAAAGTGAACGGTCCTCTGTGATCGGCCATATTGGGACTGTGGCCGCCAGGCGCGCGGTGACATGTCGTTGAGAGGAAAATGACGGCATGGACCTTTTTATATTTTCTATAATATGGGTAAGTAGTGCAGAAAGGCTGCAGACCTGTAGTCAGCCAGTAAAACATAATCAATACCTACATAAAATCACGGATCTAATGCAGTAGGTAATGTGGGCTTGGGGTTGCAACTCAATAGATAAGTTGCGACCCACATAATTAACTCGTCATGAATTCCAAGTATGTGTCCAAAAGTAGTGTTTTTATTATAATAAGAGAACTACAAACAAAATGTTACTAAACACAAAGCAATGCTGGCAAAAGTGCAGACGCCAGCAGGTCAACCTGCCCAAATCTGTTAAATTTAACCAGTCTAACATTAACCTTCCACTATTGTGATAAGGTTGAAAATCTATTAAAGAAATTTGGCAGATTGCAGAGTATTTACAATACGTTATCTTATATTGACATTAAGAATGTTAAATGTAAAATATCTAATCTTCTAAAATCAGGGATTGGATATTGGATGTGAGAAGGTGTAATTTGTCTAGGGGAAATAATATTAAATATTTTCCATAACACAAGAAATATTTGCAGCAAATGAAAATATTTGTATTGTTTTCACTCAGTGAAAAGTTAGTCAACAGTTTGAAACTACTCAACGTTTTGAAAACAATAACTACTATTTACAGTTCTGAAAAGTTTAGACACAAGTACGTGAGACAGTAGCTGAAACAGTTTAGCCCCTGGCCGGGCTCTGTGGCCAAATACATCGTCTGTGGCCGGTCAGGTAGAACAGCCGGCGGCCATGCCGATATCCGCTTTGAGGACACGTCCCATCGATATTGCTCTTACAAAGATAGGTACGTATAGGTATATAGCTATAGCGACTGTCGTATTGTTCTCACAGTGATTATGTTGTGAAGCTTAGCTGTATTATAAATTATTACATAGATGCCAATGTATTGTCTGTGAGTAACAACAATACGTGTATTTAGGTATATATACATTGACTATCTATTACCTATCAGCAATGCAAGATAGTAAGCTGTTATGATTATCCAATTATCCAGAATATGTGACATCCATACTAAATCATTAATCTATCTATTATCTTCTATATCTATATTATACTTATAATTATTTTTCATACTCCTGCGCTGGTTATAGTACACTTTTCATCACGCTACAATCAATAGGAGCAGAGCAGTGAAGGGAAATGTTAGGAAAACGGGAGAAGTTACTCCATACACGCTAATCTTCGGAACTACTGGACGGATTTTAATTGTTTTATAGCTATTAAGTCTGGGCAACATATAGGCTATAATTTATCTTGGAAACTTGAACACCAGCTGATGCAGAACTGCAATAGATAAGCTAAACTATAAGATATACAAAAATAGCGCCATAGCAAAAATTGTTCCGCGTGATGAACATTTTCTGCTGAGAAAATAAATTTGAAGATATTATTATGGAACACCTGATGTGGAACTCCAAGAGCCCAGCTACACTATTACATTTATACAGTAATGACGTCTTAGCAAGAGTTGTTCAGCCTGATGAGCACTCCCTGTTGTCGCATAAAAACTGAAGATCTGAAACACCTGATGTGGAACTCCAAGAGCCCAGCTACACTATAACATATATAGGAATGACGTCTTAGCAAGAGTTGTTCAGCCTAATGAGCACTCTCTGTTGACGTATGAAAATTGAGATCTGGAACAACTGATGTGGAATTCCAAGAGCCCAGCTACACTATAACATTTATATATGAATAACATCTTAGCAAGAGTTGTTTAGTCTGATATTATGGGCATTTCCTGTTGACTTACAAAAATGAAAGATCTGGAACGTCTGGAATCGTCATGCGCGTCCCGTTGTTTTCCCGTCCCCAGGCTCTATGAATTCGACATCAGACGTTTTAGGTCTTCGATTTTGACGACCCCATTGTCGCTGGCATAAGCAACAAGATCCGCGTACGAAGTCGCTGGCAGAAGCTAGTGGAAAAATAAATCCGTGTATTTGTTATTAATGACCTTTGACGAACATACTCGTACTCGTATTTGGATAATATCGACATTAGGATAGACTGCGACCTGTGTTATACATAATATACGAGTACTAAGACTCAAGGTACATAATATGAGATACCTTGTGTATTTTCGCCTGGCTAGTCTGAAACCTTTTTTACAACATTTAAACAGTAATTATTGATTGATCAATAAAATATGGATCAAGCAGACATGAATAATATACTGTCGAGTGCTTTTAACGGCATCCTGTAAAAGTGTACAGGTACTAAATATTTCATGTCATCAGTATCAAGCTGGGACATAACCAACTGTCCACCTAGTGACGGTGTGACGGTCGCTACTCATATCGACATGTTTACTTTCACTTCATGGATGAAAAAAGGGTCTTTCTTAGGATCGGCTTTATCATGTTATCTTTATTCTGTCAAGTGCGTCGCAGAGATTTTCTTTGTCATATAAAATAAAAACTTGTTTTGTTATTTTCGCGAAATATTCCGGGCTTTCTCTAAAACAAACTTATTTTTTGTTAGACGTCTCGAATATACTCTTATCAAATTAACAACTAATCTAATCATTTATGACGGAACTTAATTTCGTAAAGTATAATCCCACCAAAAGATTTCATGTAAAATGTTGCCAACAGCCAAGACGACCACATGAGGTGTGCCCTGTGAAAAAGATATCAGATCTCGTGTAGAGCCAAGCTTCTGAATCTACACGGTCTAACTCTATCGACCCTAACTTCACAAAATATTCTACATATTATCAGTAAAATATAAAGTATGGCTTCGCTGTTTCGCTACCGTCATAGAGGTAATGCGAATATTTAGTTTCTGAAGTAAGTAACGGAACAGCCAAGCCATATATTTTTACTAAACACAAACACACTTCGAAGCAAAGAAAGCTGACAATAACTAAATTGAAACAGTACATTGGTGCAAAGCGCTTTAATTGCTAAGAATGCTGCCGCTGCCGCATGAAGCGCTGCAGCGCCTTCGGAACAGTGTCGGCTCTCATTGTCTAACTAAGTTTGCGTGGAGAGACTGCGCTCTCACTAACCTAATACAAGTAAACAGGAGACAAATGTACACGAAAATTCACGACGTTTTGTGCCAGATAGTGGCACTCCTTCTTGTTCTACCTTGTTCCCAGTATTTGTGGTGGGGTCTCCTCACTGGTATGCGCCATGTTAATTCCTGGGTCATCACATCTATTAATTTGGCTTTCTTAAGATCTCTCTTTATATTTGGCAACCAGTTCGATGGCGGCATCTACCACTTCTATTTTCTGGCAACTGTTTTAAGGTAACTTTTACCACGTGTTCTTAGCTGCACCTCATCATATTATGAGCATACCATCGAAATGTCCTTCAACATCTTTACCGGTAATTGAATGACCACAATCGTACAAACTCTCACACTGGTATCCCACATAATCTGAACTACCTACACTATTACTAACTGCTACCTGATATTATAATATTGTGTTATTTTTTTTCTTGAAATCTGGCTTTATTTTGAAACTCTCAATAAGATAGTAAAAAAAAATACACAGTAACGTTCCAAAGAGTATTATATATAATACAGAAAGCAAATCTGTTTGAAGTTGCGGAATCCAATAGCTTCTCCCGCCTCACTGGGCATGAGACGACACAGATGCCACTCCCGGAATCCCGAGTGGCGACTTAAGTACAGTCAGGAACACATCGGTGCTTTTGAAGTTTGCTATATGTACATAAAACAAAATTCAAAAACGAATTTTTGACGAATAGCATTTCAAAGAGGTTATAATTATGTAGTCTACAGTAGTATAGATTCCAAAATACTAAATATGCTATATTTTGCTAAATCTGTGATTATTTTGACTGAAAACAAAACTCGTCAGTATTTCTAGCACCAGTACGAATCACAGGCTACGCCGAAAAGAAATGGTGAAACAAAATATAGAAGTAAAAAAACAAAAAAACATACCGACCGAATTGAGAACCTCCTCCTTTTTTCGAAGTCGGTTAAAAAACAAAGTTCGTATAAAGTGCATCTTCCTCGAACTGGCGATGATTTTCGTCGTTGAGGTGGATTACACAGAACACAGGACAGGAGGTGTACCATCGTGACAACTCCGCAGTCGCATCTTGCTTCATCAGTATATCCCCGCCGAGCTCTGGTGTTGGTAGCTCGCCGGGAGCTTTTTTATACAGCCTATGCAGTGACCGTGACTGTACAAGCTGTATGAAATGTACCACCATTACTATTATATACCATTATTACCACAGATTACTACAGATCGGTCTCTTCCAAAAAACAATCAAACAAATGTAAAATCTATGCACGAAAGAATAAAGCACATTTTAACTTGCAGCCGTACCGCCCACCTACTTTTATATTAGCCTAAACTTCCCGTGCACAAGCAAAATTGTACTGAATGGCTACGCGCGAGAGTTTATTTTGGTTTATCCGACGCCGCGGCATTACAATGTTGCTATCGGTGTGCTGCCGGTCAAGCTCACTTAGGGTTGCGACTTGCGAGTTTAGAAGGCACAGTTAGGTAGGTAGGTGTATTTTATGCATTTGTTATATTACACTATTAACATAAATGTACTTCAGGGATTTTTTTTATCATCAGCCTATATCTTTTTGGTTTCGTTACTACATACTACACACATTACTACATACATTATCGATTGGTAGCACAGAATGTTAATACATAGTACCTACGGCACCTTACGTTAGGAATAATAATATATGTATAATTATAGTATCGTTTCTACCTATTCTTGTAATATTTTGAACATTTCATCTTACAAAAACAAAAAAGAATATTATTTAAAAATATTTGAAATGTTAGGCTTTATTGTTTAAAGCCTTTATTAAATGTATTGGTTTACAAATAAGTAGTTATTATACTGCAACAAACACTACATAAAAATCAGTATTTATTTCGCTTTACGACACACAGATTCTACAACAACAAACAAATGAATTTTAATGAATAATGATGACTGATGACGCAACAAGAAATGTCAGTCACAGAATACAAAAAGAAAGACAAAGATTACAAACAAACGTTACTTTTTTATTAAAGAGAGGCGAAGGAATCCAAACATACAGCCACCACGCGAGTTTTTGAATAATTAACCCTTTAACCGGCAGCACTCTATAATTTATTTATTATTTATTTATCAAATTACAACGGCTGTGTGAACAGCCAATTACTGCAATTTAAGGTTAAGGACAATTATGCAAATTAGAATTACGAAATACACAGTATTAGAATATAGAAAGCATAAAAACTCATTAGAATATAAAAATGTAAAAACATAACAAGAAAAAACATGGGGACACACCCCCCGAGTATCTCGACACATTTCCAAACTTGTAACCTATCTAACCATGATCAGTTCAGCGGAACGTATGTACTTGAATGACATAATAAATAAGCACATCACAACAGGTAGTTAATTAATAATTAACCCTAGATTCATAAACATTATGTGGGAATAACACTAATCATAAACATTCGATACTTTCACCTTTCGACGTCACGCGGTAGTTTATGAAACGCGAGGCCTTTATCACTGTTGTCGTTTAGGCAACCAAACGTTATACAGTATTTGCTTGTCTTCATATTTTATTATCTTTATTTACTTGTACGTGATTACACGTAAGAGAAATAATTACGATACGGAGGCGGCGCGCGGCAGCCACATGTAGCGACACCGCCCGCGGTGTGCGCGTGTGAGCGTGCCGTTTCATACCTACACCGCACAGTGTCCTCTCTGTTAGTACTCTGTGTTATTACTTACTCCATTTTATTCGAGAGATAGTAAAATACAATAGCAGGACGCAGTGCACCTCTCCTCATAAAGTTTCAACTGAAATTGGAATATACACAAGAGTTTGTGGCACTTTAAGTTGCACTTACATAAACTCATAAATATTTCCGAGTATAAACATTTCCCCAGGGTATTCTGTTCCTGAAAGCAGTTGGAAAATGGTTTATAAATTATATTTTAAAGCAATATTTGCACACGTGTCGTGAAATAATCAATAATGGAATTTAAAAATGATACTCTTTGGGAACATGGTTACTTTTTAATTTGTTAGATTAACGTTTGTTTTTCATTTCGAAAATTGTGTGTACTATGAAAATGCACTTTAACTCGTGAACTATCAAGCCGACTTTAAAATATGGAGAATGTTCTATATTCAACTGGTATTTTTAACTTTTTTATGACTGTATTATTACAAACTCTGTCGATTGTTAACACGAGTGGCCATGGTGTTTGTGAGATTCTTTATTCCACCATTACTTCAGAACGCCTGAACCGATTTTGTTGTGATTGGTACGTTGTAATCTTACGTACCTACTTAACGTGTTCTGCGCGAAAAAGAGAGATGTTTGTGTAATGTTTTTGTGTAGTAAATAGAGTTGGATTTTGAGTAGCTGTATTGAAATGTGCGCGCAGCGTCGCATCTCGGTGTGACTTGTCTCCAACGGAAACTTCATCTGTTGAAAACTCCTGTAAACTTCTTGTCTATAGACCAGCACTGAGATTACGAGCCGTTCCTCCGTTTGAAGCGCCATCTGTTTACAGATACATGAAATACAACATGAAGCGGTCAACGGGCAGAGCTGCGAATAGACTACCCCTCGCTAGAGGGCGCCGTTGTTAATGTGTTCACTTTCAAAGTTGTCTGAACGCGGTGAACTCTATCCAACACTAACTATACCATCATGCGGTAGGTGGCGCGATACTAAAATGTAAAGCAAAATCATAATTATAAATTACAGAATCTTTATTTTTCTCAACATCAATATGTTACAGGCACTATTTTGCTGTATTTGTTGTCTAACAGACATTATCAGATTCACACTGTAAGATTAGTGATACATAACTAAAAAGTAGCAGTAAACATTGGTGCACACGCCACGACTCGCATTCATAGAATAGTTTACAGTTACTATGAACAATACGTTCACATCCATAAAGTTCTCGGAACAGAAAATGGACGATTCAAGGAATATCATAAGCTCAGGATGAATGTATTGAATGGTTGTTGATCCATTGCTTGTTGTTACGAGAACCTGTGCATAACTAACTAATAGTTAAGAGGATAATGTTTAAGGCATTGATATCATGCATGGGGAGATACACCGTATATTTTAATGTTCTTTGCGCTCTGAGCTTGCTATATACCCAGAGACTTTGAATATGAAGCAGAATGACATAGGTACATATTTAGCATTTTTATTCTTATTTAACAAAACGACAGTGATGCTTTCGCATAATTTATTTTTGATAGACGGACTGTCCATGCTGCCATAATTCCATCCATCCACTTAGCGAGCGATATCAATGACTCTGGTTCTTCGTCGAATAGGTATCCTTGCTTCGAATTTTATCCCAGCAATCAACGACTACGAAACTGGCTAGAGAGCCAGAGTACTGAAGTTTCCATTAGTGTATTTATTCTTTACCGTGATGTGTTTATGTGTGTGTGCACATAAACAAGGAAAATGTGAAGCCACCCGTAGTGTTAGTGTTGTATGGGTACATAGATGATCTGTGTTCAGGTGGAATAATTGGTTAGCGTAGAATGCCTGTGGCGGCGTCGGTCCGGTGTCAGTCCGGCTCGTATCCGGCCTACTCGTGGCCAATGGCCGGACATGCCACGCACACACTTTGCTCCAAATTCCCGTTAAAAATTGAATATTCCTTGGAAATCAACTCCTCTCGTGAGCCCAATATCAAACTAGAATTAATTAGATGGGTGACAGATAGCGGCGTTCTTCAGGTTACTTTGTCTTTGGCATGTTCATTTAATTAAACTATTTGGTAGCGGTGTGGTTACGGTCTCAACTAAGAAGTTGTAGGTCGTGGGATCGAATCTAGTTGACTGCTCTCACAACAGTGAAGAGAAACATCTTGAGGAAACTGACTGACATCTACCAACACACTTTTGGACCGTGAGGTGAGGTGGAGAAGGTCTGTGTCCCAGCACTGGGTAAATTATGGATGATTATTACGCAAAAATATTTAATTCAGCATTTAAGAGCGCTAGTACATACTGAAAGAACACAGTTTCTGTCAATTTGACATCGTGATGCCCCCCGCATAAAAACAAAACACTAACGAAACAGCTATGCCTCGTATACCAGGAAGAAAACAACATGAGCTTTTGCCACTTTTCTTTCGAATAAACAAAGTAAGATCCCGAGCTTCTAGACACTACTTGTATTCTTAAACGAATGGATAATATGATAAATGTATACCTATCAAAATAAAATAAGGGCCATTCATTATATTACACTTTAAACCGCACATTGTGTCACACTACGAATTGGATATATTTGTAATTTACAAAGTGTGCATTATAAAGATTAATTAATTCCATTCTATTAATACGAGTAAATTATCTTGTTATGATATCTTTCAAGTGTTAATTTTGTTTCTAGTGGCTAATTTGAATTCATAACTTATTTAATTAGATTTTTGAAATTATTTAGAATTTACGATTTGGTGTTTAAAATTTTTCAAACTTTTTCTTTGACTTATACATCAAACAGTCATTTATGCCATCTATTCAGAGACATAATTATGGACGCAAAACCAGCCACTTGGGGTGATTACGGTGACATAGATAAGGAGATATAGCCAGAAGTGGTCTGTTTAATGCTCGAATATTTCCAACCAGTGGTACAAAATATTTGTCAAAAGAGACGGGTAATATCACCAAACGCCGTGATCCAGGAAGAAAGTGAGTAAGGCCCAAGAAGACCATCAAGTTCGTTAAACCGCGCAAAGAGAGCGATAATCTACTGCGCGGATCATACAAACTCCATTGCGACCAGCCACAAGCTCCCCTATAATTGATAAGATAATTTCGAATCGGCACCATGAAGATTAAAAATTAATATTCAAGAAGATTCTTGGTTCGCCTGCAGTTAACTGTGAGCGGATGGTGCAAATCGTTAAACATTTGCAAAGGAGAAAATTAATTGAACTGTTTTGACTGGGCTTCAGTGCTTCATATACTGGGTTACAGCTGGATTATTTTTTTAATAAAGACAGATCTATCAGAGTTCAACAGGTTTCGAATCATTTCACTCTTGAAACAGAATGTTTTGGTGAGCTTTAAATTATAATCTCTATCTCGCACAAACTGAGATTTCACTTCCTAACGAAGGTACGTAACTGCTCAAAATTGCGTAGAAAATGTGGTTCAACTCCACATTATTTCATTTGCACAGCAAGTAGTACCTGATTTCATCTTCGATCAACCGCGACTAACAGTGCATAGATTCGTTTATGCTCGAATTACGATGCTACAATTGGTCACTCAGGCTTTTTACCTGATTTCTATTGAAATGGTATAGAAAATGTTCGTTATTTAATACAGAACATTTCACCTTCAGTAAAATAACACAGGGTTTAAGAGAAAAAAGAACTCTCTGGAACATTGAAAACATTATTTTTTCGATTTCATTATTTTATTTATGAAACTTGACACATTCCTGTAATTTCTCACTTTTCGTTCATTTTCGCTTATTTTTATGATTTATTGGAATGCTAACTTATTTTTTGTATGTTTTGTTCTGAGTAGTATCTGTATTCATGAATAAAATTCACAAAATAATATCAGGCGAAAGAGCCATGGCCGGCTGAGTGCTTGAACTTTAATACTGCTAAGACGTGAATTTTTCCGCAAAAAGGAGCCAATCCGACCCGGTTCTATCTTTCTGAGGTGTAACCGTAAAAATGACAGGCCATCTTGACCTTTTTGGGGTGCCGTTGACATCGACCCACAATATTAGTCCACTTATTGAGTTGGCTGCAAAAAAGTTAGGTACATGAAGTGGTACAGGTTTGCCAAATCCCAACTCGATGCAATTGAGTCAATTTAATAGCGCCCTGCATTGATCGAGGCCACAATCTGCGGGGCGAGACGGAATGGGAAGTAGTCCTCGAATCATTATGCAAAGCAGTCATGCTAGCGAAGTAGGAGGTGGAACACGTGAGGGAGTGGACAGCCGCGTGACCTACGCCGCCGAGAAGCGATTTCCAATCAGAGAGGTACGCCTTGGAGGGCCGGAGCTTGTCTTGGTCACTGGACTGTCTTATCAGGTAACAGTGACCCTGGAACGTAAAGCGCTACTGAAGGATCACCATGGATATTAGTCAGTACGAGTCTGGTAATAAATCCCGTCCCACTCGGGAGGACACATTTGATGATTTTACCAAAAAAAAATAATACAATGCAGCTGCCAAAACGGAATACCGCAATTGACTGGATGCCGAACCTGATACAAGACTTCAACTCTCTTCGATCAAACCTAATAACAAGAAATCGACTGATAAAAAAAACTTTATGAAAAAAAGTACCGACTTCAAAAACGAATACAAAAAAGTTTAAAATAACTTTTCTTTTGGAAGTCGGTGGCTTTGTTATTTATTTCATTGACTATTGCTTTGCTATACGCTTCGGTCACAAAACCTGTTAGCAGCGCGGCCAAAGACCCAAGAGCCAAATTGACCCGACACTATACCGAAGACATCCCGGACATCAGCCTGTACGAGATTAGGATGGCCCTTAATCAGCTAAAAAACAATAAGGCGCCGGGTGAAGACGGAATCACTTCAGAGCTTCTGAAAGCGGGTGGAACACCGGTACTTAAAGTCCTTCAGAAGCTCTTCAATTCCGTCTTGCTCGAGGGTACAACGCCAGAAGCATGGAACAGGAGCGTGGTGGTTCTATTCTTCAAGAAGGGTGACAACACCTTATTGAAGAATTACAGACCCATCTCGCTCTTGAGCCATGTTTATAAGTTGTTTTCGAGGGTCATCACGAACCGTCTCGACCGCAGGTTTGATGACTTCCAGCCTCCCGAACAAGCCGGTTTCCGAAAAGGCTACAGTACCATAGACCACATACATACGCTGCGTCAAGTTATACAGAAGACCGAAGAGTATAACTTGCCTTTATGTTTAGCGTTTGTGGACTATGAAAATGCCTTCGATTCGGTGGAGACATGGGCAGTGCTTGAATCTCTCCAACGATGCCGTATTGACTATCGGTACATCGAAGTGCTTAGGTGCTTGTACAATAATGCCACTATGTCGGTCCGAGTACAGGAGCAGAGTTCGAAGGCGATTCCTTTGAAAAGAGGCGTAAGACAGGGAGATGTGATATCTCCGAAACTGTTTACTACCACTTTGGAAAACGCCTTCAAGCTCCTGGAATGGCAAGGACTCGGCATCAATATTAATGGCGAGTACATCACCCACCTTCGATTTGCCGACGATATTGTTGTCATGGCAAAATCGATGGAAGATCTCAGCACGATGCTCGGCGACCTCAATAGAGTTTCCCAACAGGTGGGTCTTAAAATGAATATGGACAAGACAAAAGTAATGTGTAATGGCCATGTTGTGCCCATCCCATTGTCAGTTGGGAACTCGGTTCTAGAAGTTGTTGACTCGTATGTCTACCTGGGACAAACCATCGCGCTAGGTAGGTCCAACTTCAAGAAAGAGGTCAACCGCCGAATCCAACTCGGCTGGGCAGCGTTCGGGAAATTGCGTAACGTTTTCTCGTCCAAAATACCTCAGTGCCTCAAGTCGAAAGTTTTCGACCAATGTGTGTTACCAGTGATAACATAATATGGCGCCGAAACATGGTCCTTTACTATGGGCCTCATTAGTAAGCTCAGTATAGTCCAACGAGCTATGGAGAGGGCTATGCTCGGAGTCTCTCTGCGCGATCGACTCAGAAATGAGGAGATTCGTAGACGAACCAAAGTAACCGACATAGCCCAACGAATTAGCAAGTTGAAATGGCAGTGGGCAGGCCATATAGCACGCAGAACTGATGGCCGATGGGGCCGTAAGGTTCTCGAATGGAGACCACGCACCGGCAAGCGCAGCGTAGGACGTCCACCCACTAGGTGGGCAGACGATCTTATGAAGGCCACAGGATCACGCTGGATGCAGGCCGCTTACAACCGGTCCTACTGGAAGTCTAAAGGGGAGGCCTATGTTCAGCAGTGGACGTCTTACGGCTGATATGATGATGATGATTGCCGTCGACTTCCAAAAGAAAAGTTATTTTAAACTTTTTTGTATTCAGAAAAGTTATTTTAAACGAAAAAGTTAAAATAAATTTTCTTTTGGAAGTCGGTGGCTTTGTTATTTATTTCATTGACTATTGCCACCGACTTCCAAAAGAAAAGTTATTTTAAACTTTTTTGTATTCGTTTTTGAAGTCGGTACTTTTGTCAAAAAGTTTTTTTTTTAAAGTTACTTTTCTCTGGGTTAACCGCTACCTCAAAACGATCAGATCAATTTTTCACGGATTTTCGGGGCGCACGTTAGAGAGCCAAATCCTGCCGGCGTCGTGGGACTGTCTTATCAGGTAGGTATCCATGGCCCCGGATCGCAATGGGTTATTGAAGGACACCGTAGATTTTAGTCAGTAGTGTCAGTACAAGTTTGTATGTCCTTCCTGTAGTCCTGTCCTTCCCTGGGTGGAAGGGCTGATCTGACGATTTTACCACGTAATAAAAAGACATACCACCAGGGGCATGGTCGGTGGTATGTGGTTCCCGCAGCGAGCTATATTATCCAAACGAACTGAAATGTTTGGGAAGTTAGCAAGTCTAAAATTACATTTAATTACCAATTCAGAAAAAAAGCTATCAGAATTATTTACATTATTTTATTATCTACAAATTATATCCACATTCGAATATAGTAGGAAAATACAATCAACACATTTATATATTTACATTGCAAACAGATCAAAATTAAATTAATTCAAAATATTAGCTTGTATCAAGAAAGGTAGGTTATGCTGTATTCTTGGCGATTGGGAAAATTACTGGCCACCAACTCATGACCTGCGGAAAATTCGAGGTACTACATTTTTCACATGGAATTTGATGTCATGACAAAGACACTAGCGTCACGTATGAAGGTCATGAATGGTGGCGTGTATTTTAAAATTTAATAATTACGTGACTAATGTCAAAATGGTTGCGAGCGATACGTCCTCCCTCAAAAGGCGCCCCGCGCCGTCTAAATCAAAGAACAAACCGTTCTTGGTTTTATGTTGAATTTTGTCATTGCATATTATAATTGTTTAATACTATTATTTTACTTTTAAATGAGCTAATTATTTTTTTAATGCAAGCTAAGATAGTAACCTTAGTTATTCAATACTTTTTGATTGAATATTCAGTAAACATTGATAGATAAAAAATATAATTTCGGACGAAAAATTGTCAAATTCTTCCTGTTTTGAAAAATTATTTTTGGTGTATTTCTGAATGGAAATTAAAAAAGTGATTAATGCAGTCCAAATATAATCTTTCAGATGTACCATGGACATTTTCAAATATTATTTTACTATTATACCTTCTATGTAATTCGGTACCAAAGTATGACAAAAAGTAGAATTTTATGAAACATCCTTTGCAAAGACAAGGTTTTTACTCATGTATGTAAACAAATCTAAAAATTTGTTTAAAGCACTCCACACAGAAATAATCAAACTTTCTCGAGTATATATCTTTTTTTTATTTGTGGCAATGACATACCCAGAATCAGGTTCCAAAAGTCGCACAAAAACAACGAAACGTGTGAAAGCCCTCTTAAGGAAAACCTTAGAATTTAATTTAATTTCAAAGTTTAAGCTCACCTACTAGCGGGCAGGGGCCAACCGTTCCACCTCCACTTATATAATTCAGATAAGTAAAACGTGTGGTGCCGACTCTGCTATAACTTCAGTAGTTTTAACGTCATGACGTCACATAAAGCTTTCGAAGCGTCATGTGAAAAAGTAAAGTTAAATGCTAGTGTGAAATGAATAAATTTTAATTATAGCGCGTCCGGTGTGACAGCGACGCGCGACGCTGACAAACGAGCGCGCCGAGCGCTGGACGCTCGAAACGCGATTCAATTGTAATGCTCTACTTTGTGGCTGCAAAAGATAGTAAAGTTAAAGTTTTGACTTTGTTTTATGGAATAACGTACAAATTATTATTTATGTGTATTGATCTGACACATCATGATGATAAATCAGATCCTGATGTTGAACCGTATAGAACTGCTTCTGTGTCAGCCAAAAATACTACAAGTACGTGATGGAAACCCAACCATGGCTATCAAAAACCGAAACTTCATATATAAAAATCGTATGAAACCAAATCCAAATTTTATAATATTCAATTTGAGATCGTCAACTTGTATGCCGTGGTCGTTTTGCATCGCTCGGCAGTTTGACAGAGCAAGTGGCGCTTTTGTTCAGCTTTAGCATTCAGTCAGCATTCCGGAGCATTCCGGTTTGTGCTGAAACCTTCTGTTTTCTATTTCCCAACATTTTGTGCCGTACACGTGCTGCCGTTTGAACGGCTTATTTCATTATTTAGGTCACAGGAATGGGTTTGCAACTTTGTGGTGTATTCACTTGTGGGTAGTTTTAGGACTCGCACATGCCTGATGCTCTCAATTCTTCATGAGTATTTTACACAACTGAAAGAAATTTTGCTTTTAGGAAAAACATCCATATTGATGTAAAACGGCACGGTTAGCGCCGTGGCTGAGCGATTGGACTGCTGCGCTGCGCGTCGCGGGTTCGATTCCCGCACGGAGCAAATATTTGTATGTCTAAAAGTAGTTATTTCGGGTCTGGCCGTTTGTTTGTGTGAGTTTATATGTTTGTAAACGCACCCATGACACAGGAGAAATTCCTAGAGTAGGGCAACGTTTTTGAAAAAAAAAGGTCAGAACTGACGGCATCTTGGAAAAATCAAGGGAAGTTCAATGAATATAATTATTATAATAGAGATATCAAATCATCGGATACTTCTACTATCGCATATCTCTATGCACTATAATTTACGCAATTACGCAATATAATTTTATACCTGCACCTACCGCCTAAAAAAGATAAAATGAAAAAGTTTTGAAAAAATAGTAGTAACAAAGAATACAGAACGCATCCATCCATACTAACGCAGCATAGCTCACTTTTGGTAGAGGCCCCGGCATTCTTTCGAAGGATTTTTAAATATGAACAAGTGTGAAGATTGCCGTTAATTTTATATAATTATTATCTAAATGGCAAAAGATATCCCACGTAGACAAGATATACAAGTGTTTGTTACATTCTGGGGAAGGTTTTAGTATGTAACAATAATGGATATCTCGTGAAGTTGCTTACATAGATCCGTTTTGCTTAATAGGATTGTAGATTTTCAAAGACGCTGATTTTATGAAGACTTTTGTTGTTGATTATCTCAACTAAAAAGGGAAAAATAAAAAACTTTTTGAAAAAAGGAACCGACTTCAAAACCAAACACAAAAAAACTATAAAATAACTTTTCTTTCGGAAGTCGGTGTCCATATTATGTCAATGAAATAAAAAAAAAGCCACCGACTTCCGAAAGAAAAGTTTTTTTTTATAGTTTTTTTTTGTGTTTGGTTTTGAAGTCGGTTCCCTTTTTTTTTTCAACCAACTGGTCCTTGTACGCCTATTACTTGAATGTTAGCTTTAGCAGTTACAAACTAGTAGTGAAGCAGCATTGTCAAGTAGTTGGAAGTTTGAGCTGGGCTGTTGACTCAGGTGGCTGGTCGCGAACTTTGTCTGATCACATCCGTGTGCTTCCCGATTCTGAGTCATACATACTAACTGGGCTTGCGTGACCGTAGAGAGTTGAGAGAGAGTTTAGTTTCAACTACAGATTGATATAAATGAAAAAGTTTCAATTAAAACTTTTTAGATCTAATCTTAGAATAGTGAAGGAAAATATCATGATGAGAATACAATATTTTAAAACACGCACTTCGTGATAAAATAAGACCCACTCGTTTTCACATACTGGATTGCAATAGTAACTACGTTACAGGCTACGAGTAAAACAAAAACAAGTGCCAATTGGGTCATTCGGGACACGATCCAAGAACAAGGTGTTGCCACTTTGAAAGACCAATATTCAGCTGTGGACGTGGAGCAGGCTGAGTTAATATGATAGCGGCTGTGAAAAAAAAATGTATCACAAACTAAATGATTAGAAAAATGTAATAATCATAGAGCATGTACACAACAAAAACATTTTCGAAGTATTCTTACATCGAACGGCTCTCCGTCTAACTTCCCTGAGTTTAAATCATCCCTTCTCACGATCAATCGCTAAGTGTTGAATTCGATTACGACTGACTTAGTTCTGCGAGTGTTGACTGAACGCCCTTCATTAGCTGTACATCGGTGATGATAAAGAGTTCTAAAATAAAAATAGATTCTCATGCATGTCACTGCATGGGCTGTAATTGTAATTTGCTGTGGGTTTGGTACAAATAATTTCATAATCAATGCTTTGTCGGACGCAACGCTGAAGTTAGCCTTGTGAATAAAAAAATACCCTACATTACCATGTTTTTGTTAGCTGAAAAACCTCTGCAGGCTGGTTTTCATACCCACAACCTCCATCAAATCATCTATCAGTTTTCATTACAAAAAAGTCTTCCAACCAAACCAAAACAACCAGGCTTTGAAGACTTTTCCACCCGAAAACCTCATACATACTGTAAAATTGCCCGTAATAAGGATATTAATCGTGCGTCAATCAACGCTGTGGATGCTCCACTGGATGATTTCATTTTGTACCGGTAATTGCAGCGCGTTCCACTGAGATATTTCAACTCATCTGCCTCTGGATTGCAATGGATGTCGAATGGAACCAATGACTTCTTGATGTAGGTATTATCTCACAAATGGGATCTACAATAAATTTATTAAGAGTTTGCGTTGTTAGTATCCATCCATATAAATAACGTAAATGCAAAAGTAATTCTGTCAATCTGTCTGTCTGTTACTTTTTAAGCCTAAATGAGTTAATGAATTTTGATGGGATGCGACACAGACAATTCATCATTAACTGGATGTCATAGCATACTATATAATAATAATATAATATAATAATATTAATATCAACAAACATGAGTACTGAAAATGACTCCTAATTATTTTAATCTCGTGAATCTGGTCATTAAAGGAGCAATTTCGGTCACAATTAAAGCTCATACGCCATGATATTATACGTATGATCAGTTCCGTCAATGAATATCAAATAGAGCTAATTAACAATTTGTCGCAACTCATCGCCGATGTGATTAGTGAATACATTGCGATTGCACACTCTGACACCTGACACTCATTTATTTATTTAACTATTTACAATAAACAACACAGGAAAGTAACAAGTGCAGGTAACAAGAGTACTAGGAGTATAAAGGTACCGCATGTTTCTTTAGAAATTTCTGCCAGCAGGCCCACTAAAGTACTTCATAATATCCAATTTGCAAATGGGATTCATTAGGAATACATGTTTTTACTTCAATTTAAGTATGATTAGGGTTCGACGCTGGATTAAAAGTGCCACGTCGGAGTAATTCGTGCGTGCTTAGGTAAATGTGCGGTAGGTGACGATTTTAGGTCCTAAAAGATTTTGAAGTACCTCAAGTGTTTTTCAAATTAATGATTAATATAATTTAATATTCCACAACTATCACACATAGCTAAGCAGAGCTTGTGTTTTGGGTACTTGACAACTGATAAACATACTTATAATTATATTTCTAAATACATAAATATTATAGATAAATTAATCCAGACACAGAACAAATGATCGTGCTCATCATACAAACATTTGTCTTGGGTGGGAATCGAACCCACGACCTCCGGCATAGCAGTGAGGGTCACTAACCACTAGACCAACAGGCCTGTCAAAATTGAATATACTTATTAATATTTTGGACGCAAAAAACCGTTTCTGTTTGTCTTTTCCATTGTTTTGCTTAACGAATCTAACACACTGATACACTTGACCTGGACTATTCCACGCGGGTAAAGTCATGGTATATTCCTGCTCAATGTGTAAGTAATAATTAACCTCAGCAAATTAACACCATTATGCATGTTATTTGTATTTCGTTCTAGGTAGGTATATGAAAAACATTTGATAAAAATAACACATTGCTCCGTAGTAATACCTAGTCGATTATAAATTTCTCTCTAGCTCTAACAGCACTTACACATAATTCCTCAGAGCAGGTTAGTAACTCAGCATGTGAAGTTCAAGGGTGCTAGTAGCTCACTACAGGTGAGTACTGGTGAACTTCCTACAACTACTTCCCTCTCCGTGGTAAGCACCCTTATACAATAACTACTTCTATACTGAGCGAAGAGTGGTGAACATGTATGAATATAATATACAGAGTATTAATTATTATTATTCAATTAATGTGTGTGTGTGATGTGCCCAAAATTGCTTGCAATAAAAGGACATTCTGTTAGAAATGATGATTCATACGAATTGCAGTACATGTGAGCAACATTAAGTAATATTTTAATTTCCACGAAAAAGAGAGTCTAATCTCTAAGCACAAAACCTGTGGTTTCGGCCTTAGTTACGAACGTTGTATACGCCCTGTGACATCGAGCCCGTACTAAGAGTGAATGATATTACTATGTGAGATCCTTAGAGTTACCATCACTTATGACCTGCGGAAAATTCATGATTATTAATACATCAAATTGATGTAATGGCATAGACACTAGCGCTACGTCAAGGACAGCAATCCAGTCATGGTGGTTTATCCGTATCTTACGATTAAAATCTTGGGTATAATTTTGGTTACAACTAGTAGTAGACAATTATTTACTTTACTTTTAACTGAATTAACATTAAAATATTAACGAACGTACAACTACGACTTTCATAATTCCTTTGTCGCGTAAAACGTCGGAGCTTCTCAGAATATCAGACATGTTGGATAGCTTTGTTACAATGACATAGTCCCGGGGGACTGCTTTGACGGAAACTCTAACAAGCTTGTTGAGATAAAAACTACGTTTACCGACCTTTAAATTGCGAGTAAAACTTATTTAATCGTAAATAAACCAAGTACACAAACTAAGTACGCACACAGGCGCTCCCTCAGTGAAAGCTATCAGTGAGGGCTGAGGATTAGTATTCAGCGCGCGTACGTGTCACATAATCAAAAAGAAATATTTTGCTACATTATGTGCGTTTGAAGATTACCAACACGACGGAGACAACCGAGCAAGCACACGACAGAAGTAGCAGACAGTTAAGCGAACGACATATTAGTTTTATTTTTAAATGATTATGTAAAAGTCACGTGACACGGTGTTTGTGGTTACACTATTCCGAAACGGCTCGAAATTTATCCGCTAAGGAGGTAAAAATGGAACGAAGGACTGAAAATGCATTTTAATTTAATCCGATTTACTTTTAATTACGAATGTAGACTTATCCAACCTAAAAGTAAATACGTGTCGTAAGATTTTTGGAAATCCCAACCCAAAAAAAAACTACAAAATTCTTAACGACGAAATCGAGCGTGAAGTGCTACTTGTGTATAAAATTGCTTAAGCTTATTATTATAATTAAATAGTAACTAATGTGAATTAGCGCAAAATACTATACAGAAACGAATGCCTAACATAATATAATAATGATTGACTTCTGGAATATGAAAGTTTAGCGGTGAGCTGAGTGCCGCTCCAACAGACCATTCTTTTGCGTGCCATCACCGCTACTCAAAATGGTAATTGGCCCGCAGTTGCAAAAATATCAGCTCGATCGACGACAACATGTGCGTGTGCACACATACTTGTACTTTTTTGGTCCTTCGTTTCTTTCTTTGATACAAGAACGGTATTAAGTCCTTGCTTATTGAATTGTATTAAACAACATAATACGTAATTTCAATACGAATGTCAACGGAATTTGTGAAAAAGAAAATTGGATTTGATTTTCTGTTGGGGTTACGTAAACCAGTAACGAGTTGGGATGTGTCTTGTTTTGAGCTTCTTTAGCAGTACTACAGTGGTTTGCAAACATAATAAAACGAATGTTTGTCTTGCCCGCGAATTTTCCTTCAAAACATGTTGTTGGCACTAATAGATGTAATGATGAACCATAATAAATGCATTTGGTTAGTGACTGGCAATCACCGCACGGAATAAATTGTTAAACGTTACCAGAGATCTCAAGCAATTGAAAATTTGTATTTAGTTGCCACCACTGTTTATTATCTACTAGGTTTTTATATTGTGAAGTCATAAGTCCTGCAATTACGGAGTTTCTCAAAGGTCCAGTCACATCACGTGAGAGAACCGAACGAAGCCGAGTAAAGGGCCGCGTCACGACTTCAATTTTTCGCTTTACTAAGCCAAAGGTCGCCCGAATTGGAGCGAATATAATACTGATATATTGCTTACAGGTACAACAATCTCGAGAAAATCTTAGTTCATACAAATGATATATATTTCCTCTACTCCCATGCAGGAAATGGCGTCGACATCGGTCGAATAGTTTCATAGACATCAAGCATAAACGAGTGCGGCCGATATTTGCGGGGATATGATCCGGAATGATTCGCACTGAGCGGCACACAATTACGCGGCTCGCTTGTCAAAGCCGCCGCGATGTAATTACACACTTATAAATATTAATACCTACATGTTCGGAATTCCATATTCAGGCAAAAGCTCGGCAGCGATCGACGGGATAAGTCGGGTTTCCTCTTTACGATGTTAGTCTGGGCATCGCAAGATAGATCCATGACATGGTGCTACTGTGACGCAGAAACCAATGGTAATTTAGAACCTGATTGTAACACTAGGTAAACTCCTAGCCAAGAAACGTTAAGATGATAAAAATACTGAAGAATTTGAATGAAGTCACAACATCCGTAGCTAAGACAAAATAAGACATTAACAGACAGTACCGTACAGTTTAGTATAACTATATCAACAAAGGATAGGAGGATAGTGGAAGTAATTTGCAAGGTTCTTTACGAACGGATCCGCTTGGTCAATACGGGATTGGATTTATTGGCCCTGGAGATAAAAGGCGATAGAAACATAGATCACCTTAGATGAAGTAAGGTGATTTATCATAATATTTACATTGTTTTTCGAGAAATGTTCGTCTTCAGTTTTGTTAATGTTATTTCAAATCACTTGGATGCACAACAGAGTATTTACATGGCTCTAATTATTAAGGACAAGTAAGAAATTATTACATTATATTTAGGAAATCACTTCGTAATTTTTAGGAACCCGGAAGCTGCGGACAGACGCCCAGTACGCCCAGTAAGCTGTAATTTGGTATAAATATACGGATTTGTTGCGCCGAAAAAGTGGTAAAATAAAATCTCGTTAATATTTTTTTAGAGTACCTACCTCCTGTCCACGTAAAGTGGTGATGTATTTTTTTTTCTCGCGTAGCTGCTCCCCTTAGTGTGGGGTATCACTAAATAGGCCTTTAAAAAATATTGATAGTTTCCATTAACAATTTTTTGATAAAAAGATTCGTTTGTGAAATATTAAGCTATAAGGTGCTAATTTTTGCTCGACTCGAGTGTCCCCCCCCCCTCTGCCAGCTAAACGGTTATGTTTGGGGGTGTGAAAAAATTCACAATAGTAACATATAACACACACCCACACAGTAATATAATATAACGACGTTTATTGTCACAGTAATATAACGACGTTTAAAAGAAAATTATCATGACTAAGTAGGCTTTACAAGTTTACGAGCAATAGTCGATATTATTTGGATAACATTTTTTCTTAAACAAAATGTATCGGAGAACAATCATGTTCTTCAACTGCAAAAGTAAGTTTGTCAACTTTACTTTTACAGCTATAATAAATAATAGGTGGGTATGTTTTTGAGATAGGTAGGTTTTTATTGTCAACTATTTTTAACTAACTTCAAAAAAAGGAGGAGGTTCTCAATTCGTCGTAATCTTTTTTTTTATGTATTTTCCCCGATTTCTCAAAAGGCCAATTTTGAAAATTTTTCTTTTGATTGAAAGAGTACATCTTCCAATCGGTCCCATGATCATCAAGTCAGGTTCTGATGATGGAATCCTAGAGAAATCGTGGGAACTCTTTAATAAATCATTCTTGAAGCGATTTGATAACAACTCAATCCCGTCGAGTTTCGGCTCGTTAAAGTCGTCTTTATTACATAGACATTGATGCTGGATGATGTCCATGGTCTGATGATAGAGCTGGAAGGTAACCATGAGTTCTTTCTTATAAGACAACTCAATCCTACTGAGCTTAGGGTCATTTGATTCGTCTTTACATGAGCTTTTGTACTGGATGTTTTCCAGGCTCTTATGATGGAGCTGGAAGGTAGCCATGGGATCTTTGTAATACAATAACGCAATCCCATCGAGTTTGGGCTCATTTGATTCGTTCGTTTACTTAAACTTTGGTGCTGGTTAGACGTTATGTTGGCTACTGAATCACTTAGGTACTTACCTAATAAATATTAATGTACGTAAATTAAATTAAAATTAAATTCAGCGAATCTTTTTGGTTAGTTTGCATAAGTATTTTGATGGGCAACTACGGAACCCTACACTGTGCGTGGCCCGACACGCACGCAGCCGGTTTTTTAAGACAAAACTTACTACAGAGGAACTGAATTTTAAACTTTATTTTGAAAATTGACGTGCCTCTGTTACTTGTTCATCAAGAGTCTCTTAGAAATTCTGGAAATTGGTAGAACACAATTCTCTCACCATCACTGTAATAGTTGCTGGTAGATGCTGACCCGCATGAGTGAGTGACACACAAACAAAGCGGCTGTGGACCAACAGACCGGCTCCTTTGGGCCAGGCTTGAAGATAGTGAGTCCGCCGCACGTTGTTCCATATACGTGTGTACCACATATGTAGGGGTGCTGCGCACAAACTGCATGTACGGTGACCAGCGTACAAAATGTAATAAAGCACTATTCAATTAATTTAAACCATGGTAGCATGATATCAAAATGACGTGATACCATGAACAAACTGGTATATGTACCTAAGTAGTGGATTTAAGTCTCTTTAAGATTTTAATAAAATTCTCGCCGTTTCTATACTAGAAAAAAATTAAGCAGCCTTTTATTCTTTATAAATACATATAATGATCTACTAGTGTCTCGATCACTCTTAAGTGTCAAGTCGATTCAGGAAATTAATTAAAATAGGAAGAGAGGATCGTTAGGAATGTACCTTGTAAGCCCGTTTCTGGTTTTTTGTACGAGCCCTTTCTAACATAGTTGAATTTAAGACTGTACTCCGAGAATTAGGGACCAGAATCTACGTTTTGTGGTTCAGTTACAACTGAATTTTTAACCATCGGAGCAGTTCAACGTACAACAGCGTGGCACAGTTTTATTCTTCTTGCAACTTCGTCCTTGCAAAGAGACGTAGACCTTTTTTTACAAAAAAGGTTTAAATAAATAAATCTGGGGGCACGGCAGTGCCCCGCCAAGTCTCGAGCAAAAGGGCACGGCCGTACCATCTTTTCTCGAAGCGATTCGCGGCTGTTTCGCCCCCCCTATAACTTCGACGTGGACAAAGCTAGGAGTTTAGGTTTTCGGTGAATAATAGTAGGCATTAGAACAAGCTTAACTTCGAAATTACATGCCAATTGAATGAATAGTTTAGGAGTTACGGTCGATCAAAGTTACACCATTTTGTCACTCACTCACTGACCGATCATCAAAAATCTAAGGTACTTCTAGCAGACTTAGAAACTTCAAATTTTGCACCAAGATAGGTCATTAGCCACATATAAAGGAAAAATTATAAAAACATTAAAAAATAATATACCTTAAAAAACAATTTTATATTTGCGGTTTGGCAAGAACATTGTGTATGGGTTTTGACTGCATTGTTAACTTTGTTCGTTGTTTAAGTTAGTATTCAATTGGATGAATACATACATAGAATAGAAAGGAATAATATAAATGTAATACATAGACTATAATTAATATAAATTAATATATAAAGTTCATAATTCATTAAATTAATAAAGCTAAAACTCCATTGTGTTGCGATAAATATTGTATGCGCGCTCGATAGATGGCGTTGTACCTGTCTGAATCGCGCTATGGTTTCGTTACAGAGCGCAGTCTAAGTAGTACTTTAAAATAATTCAATAATTTTCATTTGATAGCGCCATCTATCTATGAACAACCATTTCGAAACTAAAAAAATATTGTAGCGATATTCGGAGTAGATTTATTATTGTTACTGAAACAGTTATTTAGGAAAATAGTTTATTAATATAACATAGACATAGTTACATATCTAGTTGTTTACGTGTTATTTAGTTTAGTTATATTTTTAGTTTGTAAGTTAGCAGATATATATTTATTTAGTTATTTGTTAGTTAGTTTAGTTCTATTTAGTTTGTTAGATAGAGAATGGGTCCTAAGCAAAAAAGTAGCTGAAGTCCAAGAAATTATGAGGACACCTAAAAAAAAAGAAAGAAATACACTTACAAAAAATAAATGAGATCCCACCAAAAACATTAAATGTAAAAAATGCCAAGTCTCTCGATGCAGTCTTTCCATCGTAAAAAGTTTTGAGATCTCACAGAAGCCAAGTCCTATTCAAATTATGTTGTAGTTATAAATCAACATTTAGTAATTATATCAATAGTTTTCTTTATATTATAACTATAGTGACTTGGCAATGAGCACAAATTAATTTGCTGCCTGGAATTATGTGCAAATGTTACTGACGAGACCTGTGATCAGATTATTTGTTATGTGTGAATCATGATGGTCACTACCGACTACATGTTCCAATACAATAATTAAGAATACCTTACGGGCCATCGCTTTATGAAAGTAAATGATGAATGTTAAGAGAATATATAAAGTAAAAGAGAATGTTTACGCATGCGGTGTGTGTAACTTTCAACTCCTCCAAATATGCCGTTTTATTTGTTTTTACTTGTGCTCATTGCCAAGTCACTATAGTTATAATATAAAGAAGAAAACTATTGATATAATTACTAAATGTTGATTTATAACTACAAAATAATTTGAATAGGACTTGGCTTCTGTGAGATCTCAAAACTTTTTACGATGGAAAGACTGCATCGAGAGACTTGGCATTTATTACATTTAATGTTTTTGGTGGGATAAAATTTAAGTGAAGTCAAAGTGCAGTCCCGCATTGAGCTATCGCGTGGCAGCAGCAGTGCCCATAACTATGTACATACATGAATAATTGGATGCGAGTGGATCGATGACGCCAACATGACGTGAGCCTCCACACGCATGCACACACACAAACACGTACGTGAGACGTGTGCTGTAGTATACACAGCAAATTGATGACGAAAGAGGCGATTCTGATGATTGTTGTACACTGAATATAGAAACCACTAAAATGAGACTTAGCACTGCGGTGAAAGAAGGTGTAGGAGTTATTGTGCAATTATAATAATTATATTACCAAATAAATTAACTAAGAACCGATATGTACATCAAATGTATGTCTATTTTATATTTTGCTTTGCTTCGTGAGCTTTTGTGAACTTTTTACACTGTAGGTACGATAAATATGATATAGTGTGACTGTATTTGAACTTCGTCGTTTGGGACAATAATAGCTTATTGAAATAAGTAGTTTAGTTGTTTTTGTAAAAATAGTTATAAATTGTTGTTATGTTGTTGTATAGTAGTTTAGTTAGTTGAAATCAGAGAAAATTCATCAATTCGGGATGACCATATTTATTAGTATAATAATAACATTTTAATTAACAGTATTTTCACTTTGAGCAATTCCGGCGAACTACGAAGTTTCAATAGCAGACCTTGTTTTCATTTATTTGTAGTTCATTTCTGTAATTCCTACGTATTTGATGTACGTGCGTATGTATTTGATAACAGTACAAACTCAAACAATTGAAATAAATGGTTGTTCAGAATAAATAAAGGCTGTCGATTACGCGCAATGCGTCGTGTGAGTGACACGCAGTGGATGCGGGCGCGACCCGCGCGACCGCGCCTCGCCGTTTTTGCCAAGTTTTTGTGTAAGGAAAGCGCGTGAAAACTTATTAAACCATTTTGTAAGAAAGTCTAGGGCTCTAGGCAAAACGATTCAAAAAACGATGTAGTAAAACCTAAAAAAAAATCGATTGAATATTGCTACCGAAATTATAGAAATGAGATGCCTTATTATAAATAATTTCAATCTTTTATATCAAGCAGAACCGATAGGTATTAAAACGAATCAAAGTACGTAACAACCACTTTCTGTGAAATGGTGACTGGCTAAATAATTACTAATTTTCCTTCTAAAATAACCGATTACCTACTCATTGACAATCTTTCGAAACCAGGCTAGCTACACGTAATAAACGGAAATCAGTACCTGTACAGAGGCTACTATTTATTATTATTTTGTGTTATACTAGTCCTGCATGTGTGCTGTAACAGTGTTTGAATACGAGCAGCACATTAATCTAATTCACTAGTTAATTGCTGCTTGTTTCTCAAGATAAGCTATGTAGATGTACTATCTATAAACACACATATTCGTAAATAGTAGTACATTATGCAACGAGTGAATAAAGAGCGGATTTAAAGCGAGGGCCATATAAATAGATCAAGTAAAGCGAAGGATTTTAATGACTGAATCACGACCGCAGGGAGTGATTCATGATGATTGAATCACGAGCGAGGCTCGTGATTCAAGTATTTAAATCCTGAGCGACGCGAGTGATTCAGGCCCTCGATTTAAATCCGTTTTATTCACGTGTTACATACGATACTTTATACCATGACCACAAGAAAAATAATAATTAAGCGATAATAGATAGGTATTTAACGAAGAAAAAAAAGACAAAGGTGCGTTAACAAACATCTAAATTCACATACACAAACACCCAGATCCGAAACAAATACCTGTAGATCATACGAAAATTTGCTCCGTGCGGGAATCGAACCCACTGCACGCGACGAAGTAGTCCAATCGCTCGGTCACTAAGCCAACAAATTGACATTAAACTCGGAACAATGTTTTAAATTAAGAGTAACATTTTCCTAACAACACGAGGCCGAGGGCTGACGGGGGTGGACCGCAGCAATGTGTTCTAAATTCAAACACGTCAAAACAGTGAGTAAAAGAGCTTTTTACTCACTGTTTTCAGTGAGAAAAAATAACTTTTTAAAGTGGGAATGGTATAAATAGTATATACACTACAATAGCTTGCCTGTTATTATGGTCTTGTACTACTAGGAATTCATCATCATCGTCATAATTCAGTTCTCTGTCTAAATGTTTGCCCTGCATTGAAAGTACACTTAGTTCTAGCATACAATCAAAGAAAATCTGAAAAAAGCCCAGCCGTGACCTATTTAAACATTGTACATTGGTAAACAATACCTAAAGCTAAATGAAAATAAAAGTAATCATGGAAATGTGAAATTACTGTTATTTCGATTTATAATTATTTATCCTGCATCATGTTTGTTCGCCGCGGGATTTACACTGCGTGCTACCGCGGTGCACTGATAGATGAACCACAATTCTCTTTGCAATTAACAATAATTTTTTTTAACTTATCTACTAGTGAAGGTCAACGTTTATAGCTATAAGGCACCTCTTTATTCTGACAAAAAATGTATTGGACAGCAACAGTGGAAAGTGCGTACTGGTTCACATTTTTTTCGTAAACACTTCACCGCTACAATGGTCAGAAGACCGATATAATGGACAGAAGACCATTATATCGGTGAAGTGTTTGTAAGTTCATGGTAAAAATAACAAGCGCTTGTTAATTTTCAAGATTTAGTCACTCTTGCTTAGGTAAGTCGGCCAGTAGACGGGTAGACCATAAAGTAAATAATGAGTCCTAATATGTTTCGGAATACGCATTAAGGTCGCGAACGTGTCATGAGATCAGTACCAAAGCCCAGGTGTGATAAGTCATTTCGTGAGCCGCGTTGTAATTCGATGCATTAATATTAACGCGGGCGCTTATTATCAGACCAACGCAAATAACGTTATACGGAATTAATGCTCCGTGCCGATACCAGCTTCCCAACGATGTATTTATTTGTTTAGACTAAATACATTAATGTATGTGTGTGCGTTTTTTACCGGCAATATTCAGTGTTCGAGCAAACAAGCAAACGCAATTGGAATCATTCGACGAGTTTGCTGAAAGATTCTGTTTGCCAGTTCAACATTAAAATCTGATTCACGTGTTCAGATTGTATGTTGATTTCAATGAACAGTCATAGTCACCTGTTAAAGACCCGCAGGGGCACCAAGACAGTATACAGAACCTGCAAGTGCGCCGCAAACCGAAAAGGTTTGGGAGCCCCTGACTTGACTTCAGTTCTTTTCACTCAATGATTATGACTGCCTGAGTTTATCACTCGCTGTATCAGACCTTATATATTTGTTGAGATTTTCAGGCAAGTTTTATTACCCACGCATTTGTCTAAAGGACATCATTTTTTTTGGGCCTTTTCTGAAAGTGCCGGCCAACGAAAAAAATTAGTACCTATGGGTAGTACTAGTCATTTGGAACAATAGTTACTACGGCACAAAAGTTGTACGATTGCTCTCGGCCAAGTTATACAAGTTCGAAGATTCGTTATTTTCATACATTTTTTAATTTCTGAATGTGCCTAGAATCACCAAATAATGATAAGTATTGCTAGAACTAGTGAATTCAAGCAATTTAACACAACGCCTGTAATCCCTGAACACCTCTGCCCAACCCGGGCAGAGATGTACCGAATTAAAATGAATGATAATCTTTTTATTTTTTGTGAAAAGTTATAAAAACATTTTAAAATATACAAATCAGCTGGTGGGACCAGCATCGGGAACAGAATCGAAGCTGCCTGTGGTAGGCCTCTTGGGAGAGCAACCTCCTAACAATACAAGTCGTGACCAAAAGTACTGCTTTCTGAATCAATCACGTTTTTCGGGTAATAAAATCATCAACCGTGCTACGGTACCTATCCTGCTGAGATAGTCCCGCAAGCCGGTAGGCGTTTGGCTCCATAAGGGCCACTAAAAGCTTATTTAGACGCGCGTGGAACACTACATGATGTCGTTCTGGTCCTGATCCTTGATAAGGCAACTAGCTCCGCATTACATGCCGTACGCGTCAGGATTAAGATTTCTAGAGCGTCCTCTTTCGCGTGTTCTGCCTCTTCATTCGCTGTTATTACTGCTGCAGAAGAAGTGGCAGCCTCCTTTCCGGATTGCCAACGTGTGATCTGGAAGCAGATCCTCCAGCATCTATGTGTATGAGTCGATCACCCGAATAGCCATGATCCCCTGGTGCGATTAGCTTGTGTGTTCGCTTCCTTATGGAAACGACAGACACAGGGTTACGGTAGAGGGGCTTTAACCGTACCACTTCCACGTAGAGCCTTCAGAAAGCGGCGTTTGCCTCGCAAGGTTGGGTAACAGCTTGAAGGCAGCCCCGGCTCGATCCTGTTTTTAATCCAAACGTCGGAAATGCTCCTTGAAGTTCCACAGGATGTCAAGGACGAGTATCAGTCGAGCAAACCCGTCTCACCGCTAATTGTGGACCCGACAGTATCGCGTTCCAAAAGCATGAGGCTCTTTTTTTTAAGTGGTAAATGGTAAAATCTTCAAATGACTCCTCCCACCCCGGGCAGGGCGGGAGGGACTGTCAGACTTGTACTGACTAAAACCACGATGTCCTTCAATAGCCCTTTATGTTCCGGGGACACGGAAAGGAATTAAGTCCCGCGACCCCGGCAGGCTTTGGCCCTTTGAGAGGGGGCCCCGTCATTTTGCTGACGCTCTTTGAGGCGCGTATGGAACACGACGCGCCGTCGACCCGGGCATGGTCCATGGTCGGACAGCGAGTTGCAATTTACTCGCTGTCCGACGATCGTCTGCCGACGTTCGACGCCGTGGGCGTCTCCCACTGCGGTTGGGGCGGAGGGAGGACGCTGTCCTCTCCCTCTCGCGGCCCGCCTCCTCCTTCGCAATCATTACTGCTTCGCAGAAGGAGGCGACCGCTTCACACTCCGTCTCGCCCCGCAGCATGGCCTCGACCAATGCCGGGCGCGAGAGGTCTCCGCCTATCGCCTCCATGAGGACACGGCGGTGCTCTGCCCAAGCGGAGCAGTCCTGCACCGTATGCTCCACCGTGTCCTCCGGGTGATCTTCGCAGTGGTGACACCCGGGCGTCCCTTCCCTCCCTTTCCGACACATGGCAGGTACCTCCCGAAACTTCTGTGTCCGGTGAGGACTTGCGTCATCCGATAGGTCAGGACGCCGTGACGTCTCTCCAGCCAGTCCTCAAAGAGGGGTCTTAGAGCCGCGATTAGTATCTGGAACGCTAAGGGCAACCGAATGAAGAGGGTGGACTTTTAGTCAGCAGGAGTCTGACAGTCTCTACAGCTCAGCCCAGAGCGAGATAACACATTTGATGATTTTATTTCCCCCTAAAAAGGGTTGATTCAAAAAGCAGCAGTGCTGATTACGTCTCGTATTGTTAGGAGATTCCTCTCCCAAGACCCTTAACCACATGCAACCTGGGTTCTGTTCCCGATGCCGGTCCCACCAGCAGATTGGTATATTTTAAAATGTTTTTACTACTTTCCACATTAAATAAACAGATTATTATTCATTTTTATTCGGTACTCCTGTGCCCAACCCCTCAGGAATTACAGGCGTTATGTTAAATTGCTTGAGGTCGCTAGTTTTATCAATACTTATCATTATTTGGTGAGTCTCGGCACTTCCAGAAATTAAAAAATGTATGAGAATTACGAATCTTCGAACTTCTATTACTTGGCCGAGAGCAATCCTACAACTTTTGTGCCATAGTAACTATTGCTCCAAATGACTAGTACTACCTATAGGTACCAATTTTTTTCGTTGGCCGGCACTTTCAGAAAAGGCCCAAAAATGTATGGAGCCTGAATGTTCTCCTTTACTGTTGAGTATAAACCCTTTACATGTGTGAGGTCAGTCCTGATGAGTTTACACCGTACTTACACTCAAACGTTTCACTAACAAAATTTTCGTAAAGCCAACAAACAAGCCGTTTCAAAGGCGAGAGCAAGATCCTCCGTAACACAATAACCTAAGGTGTATTCGTTCAGAGGCTCGCCCTGCAGCAAACCGTATTAAAATGGCCAAATTGGTTTAGTGACGACGACGGCGATGCGGCCCGAAGAGACGGGCTACCAACCTAGTTAAGATTAGGTACACCACCGTAATATATGACAGCACATTATACATATCACTATGTTACTAGACATTCATAATTAGATAAGGTGTAGATTGCGTAAACATATTTTATAACACATTTGCTCGTAAAAGGTCTCTTACTGCACCTATTTCAGTATCGTAATGTATCTTATTACGCACTAGTGCGTAATGGTAAAGTAAAACGCACTAGTGCTGTAATGGTAAAGTAAAACGCACGGTTTATCAAGATGCTCCGTCTAAAACGAACGGTACTTTTTTAAATCTTAGCAAAGAGTTTTTATGTCAGAAAAGCGGTCAACATTTTATTATCTATCTATACTTATAATAAATCTGAAGAGAGGTCAATTCTGTACATTAAATATATTTCCAAAATAACTATCAGGGGGTGATTAGGGATCGCTAATGATGCCAAAAATGCAATCAGTAAAATTATTGTCTGTCTGTCTGTCTGTCTGTCTGTCTGTATAACCGTTATAGAAACAAAAACTACTCGACGGATTTTGACGAAACTTGGTACAATTATTTTTCATACTCCTGGGCTGGTTATAGGATACTTTTCATCACGCTACAATCAATAGGAGCAGAGCAGTGAAGGGAAATGTTAGGAAAACGGGAGAAGTTACTCCATGCACGCTAATCTTCGGTACTACTGGACGGATTTGATTGTTTTTTTTTTGTTATATAGCTATTAAGTCTGGGCAACATATAGGCTATAATTTGTCTTGGAAACTTGAACACCTGATGCAGAACTGCAATAGATCAGCTAAACTATAAGAGATACAAAAATAGCGCCATAGCAAAAATTGTTCCACGTGATGAGCATTTTCTGCTGAGAGAATAAATTTGAAGATATGGAACACCTGATGTGGAACTCCAAGAGCCCAGCTACACTTTAACATATACAGTAATGAAGTCTTAGCAAGAGTTGTTCAGCCTGATGAGTACTCCCTGTTGTCGTATAAAAATTGAAAATCTGGAACACCTGATGTGGAACTCCAAGAGCCCAGCTACACTATTACATATACCTATAGGATTCACGTCTTAGCAAGAGTTGTTTAGTATGATGGGCATTTCCTGTTGACTTGCTTTTGTAAGAAAACTGGAACGTCTGGAATCGTCATGCGCGTCCCGTTGGTTTCCCGTCCCAGGCTCTAAGAATTCGACATCAGAGGTTTCAGATCTTCGATTTTGACGACCCCGTTGCCACTGGCATAAACAACAGGATCCGCGTACGAAGTCGCTGGCAGAAGCTAGTTAAAATTAAATGACAATGGGCAAAAGCGGTCCAAGATCCTCCACTTATGACACCTATGGGAAATGAAAGAACATAGTTGTGACATCATTCTGGCAAAAGATTATCGAAATCTGTCCTGGGGTTCTTTTTTTATTTCCGTTTAAAAGTGACTACCTAATCTAACCTAACCCAACTTTTTTCATTCAGCTTTAAATGATTCCCGACGCTTACTGAACCATCTGGGAAGGCGGTTGGCTTATGTTTGACTTACACCGACTGAAAATACCAATGAGACCTTAAATAGCTAACCTAACTTTTTTTGTTCAGCTAAAAATGATGCCCGACGTGTATACTGAACCATCTGGAAAGGCGGTTGGCTTATGTTTGACTTACACCGCCTGAAAATACCAATGAGACCTTAAATAGCTAACCTAACCTAACTTTTTTTGTTCAGCTAAAAATGATGCTCGACGTGTATACTGAACCATCTGGGAAGGCGGTTGGCTTATGTGTGACTTCGACCCACTAAAAATACCAACGAGACCTTAAATAGCTAACCTAACCTAACTACTTTTGTTCAACTAAAAATGATGCCCGACGCACACTAAACTATCTGGGAATGCGGTTGGCTTATGTTTCACTTACACTTAAAATACCAACGAGACCTTAATTAGCTATTTAAAAAGCTTACCTAACCTAACTTTTTTTGTTCAGCTTCAGCAGACCTTGGTCTCGTTGGTATTTTAGTGGGTCCAAGTCACACATAAGCCAACCGCCTTCCTAGATAGTTCAGTATACGTCGGGCATCATGTTTAGCTGAACAAAAAAAGTTAGGTTAGGTTAGCTATTTATTTATGGTCTCATTGGTATTTTTAGTGGGTCCAAGTCACACATAAGCCAACCCTCTTCCCAGATGGTTCACTGTGCGTCGGGCATCATTTTTAGGTGAACAAAAAAAGTTAGGTTAGGTTAGCTATTTAAGGTCTCATTGCGGTATTTTTTGTCGGTGTAAGTCAAACATAAGCCAACCGCCTTCCCAGATGGTTCAGTATGCGTCGGGCATCATTTACAGCTGAATGAAAATAGTTAGGTTAGGTTAGCTATTTAAGGTCTCGTTGGTATTTTTAGTGGGTCGAAATCACACATAAGCCAACCTCCTTCCCAGATGGTTCAGTATACGTCGGGCATCATTTTTAGCTGTCAAAAAAAGTTAGGTTAGGTTAGCTATTTAAGGTTTTGTTGGTATTTTTAGTGGGTCGAAATCACACATAAGCCAACCACATTCCCAGATAGTTTAGTGTGCGTCGGGCATCATTTTTAGTTGAACAAAAGTAGTTAGGTTAGGTTAGCTATTTAAGGTCTCGTTGGTATTTTTAGTGGGTCGAAGTCACACATAAGCCAACCGCCTTCCCAGATGGTTCAGTATACACGTCGGGCATCATTTTTAGCTGAACAAAAAAAGTTAGGTTAGGTTAGCTATTTAAGGTCTCATTGGTATTTTCAGGCGGTGTAAGTCAAACATAAGCCAACCGCCTTCCCAGATGGTTCAGTATACACGTCGGGCATCATTTTTAGCTGAACAAAAAAAGTTAGGCTAGGTTAGCTATTTAAGGTCTCATTGGTATTTTCAGTCGGTGTAAGTCAAACATAAGCCAACCGCCTTCCCAGATGGTTCAGTATACACGTCGGGCATCATTTTTAGCTGAACAAAAAAAGTTAGGCTAGGTTAGCTATTTAAGGTCTCATTGGTATTTTCAGTCGGTGTAAGTCAAACATAAGCCAACCGCCTTCCCAGATGGTTCAGTATGCGTCGGACATCATTTTTAGCTGAATGAAAAAGTTAGGTTAGGTTAGCTATTTAAGGTCTTGTTGGTATTTTTAGTGGGTCTAAGGCACGCATAAGCTAACCGCCTTCCCAGATGGTTCAATATGCGTCGGGCATCATTTACAGCTTAACAAAACAAGTTAGGTTAGGTTAGGTTTGAATAGGTAAGGTTAGGTTAGGTTAGTAGTCACTTGAGAGCAGCGGTGTTGAGGCTTCAAGCCAAAAATACCGCCCCAGGGCCCGACGGCATACCTGGCCGTGCATGGGTCTTGGCCTCGAAGGCTCTCGGGCGTCGACTGAGAGGCCTGTTCAGCGCATGTTTGCGGCGGGGCCAGTTTCCACGCCTATGGAAGACGGGGAAGCTGGTTCTGCTCCGAAAGCCAGGGCGCCCTGCGGACTCCCCGTCCGCTTACCGCCCCATTGTGCTGTTGGACGAGGTGGGCAAGCTTTTCGAGAGAATTATCGCAAACCGCCTCGTCCGGCACCTCTCTGGCGTGGGGCCGGATCTGGCGGATAACCAGTTTGGTTTTCGTCAAGGGCGCTCTACAGTTGACGCAATAATGCGCGTGAGGGCCTTGGCGGAGGAAGCAGTCGCACGGGGCGAGGTCGTCTTGGCGGTGTCACTCGACATCGCCAACGCCTTCAACACCTTGCCCTGGAGTTGCATTAGGGAGGCGCTCCGTTACCACGGGGTGCCGACCTACCTCCGCCGCACGGTCGGGGCCTACCTGGCTGACAGGTCGGTTATCTACCCGGGTCAGGATGGATGGGGTCGGCGAGAAACGTCGTGCGGTGTTCCACAGGGTTCGGTCTTGGGGCCGCCCCTGTGGAACATCGGGTACGACTGGGTGCTGCGTGGTGCGCTCCTCCATGGCGTCGGCGTAGTCTGTTACGCCGACGACACGTTGGTGACGGCGCGAGGGAGGACGTACCGCGAGGCGTCGCTACTGGCGACTGCGGGGGTTGCGCAAGTCGTGGCAAGGATCCGGCGGTTGGGCCTCGAGGTGGCGCTCAACAAATCCGAGGCTCTGTGTTTCCACGGGCCCCGGCGGGCGCCACCTGCGGGATCCAACATTGTGGTGGGGGGAGTCCGCATCGGCGTCGAGTCGACGATGAAGTATCTAGGACTCGTCCTCGATAGCCGATGGGACTTCGGGCCGCACTTCCGACAACTGGCCCCTAAACTGATGGGCGCCGCGGCGGCTTTGACGCGGCTGCTGCCTAATTTGGGGGGGCCCGAGTCATCTTGTCGGAGGCTCTACCTGGGGATCGTGCGGTCCATGGCTCTTTATGGAGCACCCGTGTGGGCGGACACCCTGTCGGCCCGCAACGTCGCAATGCTGCGAAGGCCGCAGCGAGCGATGGCCGTCAGGGTGATAAGGGGGTACCGCACGATCTCCTACGAAGCGGCCTGCCTGTTGGCCGGATCACCGCCCTGGGACCTGGAGGCAAAAGTACTCGCGTCCATGTATCGGTGGCGCCGGGAGGTCCTGGAGCGGGGCGGAAGACCGCTGCCTAGTGTAGTGGAGAGGCGTAGGTCAGAGCTCCGCCGAACTCTAGCGGCGGAGTGGGAGGCGCGACTTGCGCAACCCAGTGCGGGGCACGCCGCTATTGCGGCGGTAAGGCCCGTCATGGAGGCGTGGATCGGCAGGAGGCACGGCGCTCTCACCTTCCGACTGACGCAGATGCTTTCTGGACATGGTTGTTTCGGAAAGTATCTGCGTCGCATAGGTCGGGAGCAGACGCCCGTCTGCCACCACTGCGATGGTTGCCCGGAAGACACGGCGCAGCACACGCTCGAGGAATGCTCAGCATGGGCATCGCAGCGCCGTGATCTGATCGCGGCAATCGGCGGGAGCGACCTCTCGCTTCCGGCCGTCGTTGAGGCCATCGTTGGAGGCGAGAGTGCGTGGGAAGGTGCCGTCGCCTTCTGCGAGCAGGTAATGCTCGCGAAGGAGACGGCGGAGAGGGAGAGGGAGAGAACATCTATCCCTCTCAGCTCCCGCAGCAGGCGCACCGGGCGCCGACGGGCGCAAACCGATCTGCGTCCTCCATGAGAGGTAGCCTGCGGGCGGCTGACTTGGGGAAGTCAGCCGCCCGACCAGATACAGGCCCGAGTTGGCGGCGACGTGTCCTTCGTCGCCACTCGAAGAGAGGTGCGGCCGTTCTTTGCGGCCGCACCGAGGAGAGGGACCCGGCGATGTAGTCGGGTCAAGGCCTGCCGGGGAGCGGTGATTGCGCAAGTGGCCCCGCACCCCCGGCTTTAGGCAGTAGAGGACACCGTGTGGTTTTAGTCAGTCGAGTCTGACATGCCCCTCCGTCTTCCCCAGGCGGAGGAAGTCCATGAGGATTTCCACACGTTAAAAAAAAAAAAAAAAAAAAGGTTAGTAGTCACTTAAATGGACATAAAAAAACAACTCTCGGACGGATTTTGATAATCTCTTGCCAGAATGATGTCACAACCATATTCTTTCATTTCCCATAAGTGTCATCAGTGGAGGATCTTGGACCAAGTTCCATACGGCAACGGGGTCGTCAAAATCGAAGATCTGAAACCTCTGATGTCGAATTCTTAGAGCCTGGGGACGGGAAAACAACGGGACGCGCATGACGATTCCAGATGTTCCAGATTTTTCATTTTTGTAAGTCAACAGGAAATGCCCATCAGACTAAGCTTCTGCCAGCGACTTCGTACGCGGATCCTGTTGCTTATGCCAGTGACAATGGGGTCGTCAAAATCGAAGATCTGAAACGTCTGATATCGAATTCTTAGAGCCTGGGGACGGGAAAACAACGGGACGCGCATGACGATTCCAGACGTTCCAGATCTTTCATTTTTGTAAGTCAACAGGAAATGCCCATCAGACTAAACAACTCTTGCTAAGATGTTATTCCTATATTTATGTTAGTGTAGCTGGGTTCTTGGAGTTCCACATCAGGTGTTCCAGATCTTCAGTTTTTATACGACAACAGGGAGTGCTCATCAGGCTGAACAACTCTTGCTAAGACGTCATTACTGTAAATGTAATAGTTTAGCTGGGCTCTTGGAGACTGGAGTTCCACATCAGGTATTCCATATCTTCAAATTTATTGTCTTAGCAGAAAATGCTCATCACGCGGAACAATTTTTGCTAAGGCGCTATTTTTGTATCTCTTATAGTTTAGCTGATCTATTGCAGTTCTGCATCAGGTGTTCAAGTTTCCAAGATAAATTATAGCCTTTGTGTTGCCCAGACTTAATAGCTATACAACAAAAAAAAACAATCAAATCCGTCCAGTAGTTCCGAAGATTAGCGTGTATGGAGTAACTTCTCCCGTTTTTCCTAACATTTCCCTTCACTGCTCTGCTCCTATTGATTTTAGCGTGATGAAAAGTATACTATAACCAGCGCAATAGTATGAAACATAATTGTACCAAGTTTCGTCAAAATCCGTCGAGTGGTTTTTGTTTCTATAACGGTTATACAGACAGACAGACAGACAGACAGACAGACAGACAGACAATAATTTTATTAATTGCATTTTTGGCATCAGTATCGATCCCTAATCACCCCCTGATAGTTATTTTGGAAATATATTTCATGTACAGAATTGACCTCTCTACAGATTTATTATAAGTATAGATAGAAGATTTAATTAATTTTGACAATTAATTACAACCATTTATCTTCTATACTTAACCTTTTGGGCGTAAAAGTAAGAAGTAGCTAAAGTTCACGCACCTTGTCAAAGTTAAGTATGTCAACTTTAGGTACTACTCTCAAAATGTCTGAAACTCACGGAGGTTATAACAGTGATTGGCTCGTGTCATGAGCGTGCAGTGCAAATGTAATTATATCGTCGCAGATCACATTACATCCACTAGCTGCAACAAAGTCACGACACAAACAATTTGTTAGCACATGGGGCTTGTGTCAGACGGACTTGAAAAATAGTTAAACTGATCTGTGTCGAGTTTTTTTGCTTATTTATTTTTTTGCTTGTAAGGTTGGATCTGATTCACGGATCAAGAAGAGTTTATCCATTTTCTGACAGAGGCTATAATATTTTTGCACGGTTGCTAGTGAAACACTTGCCCCTGTAATGTGGGATTTATGTTCACATAAATTGTGAAATGTTGGTCACTTTTGCCTAATTTTTCGTGAAATACTGACTTGGTACGTTATGTTGTAATATTAAATGGATCACGAGTATAAATATGTTAAAAATGCACAACCATACGCGTTCGTTTTAAAATCTATTTACTTTTTAAATTGAGGAACAAAATACCATCTCGTCTAGTTTTAAATTCGTTAAATGTTTCATGAAATGTTGTACACGTCAGGGTTATAAGGGAATATTATGTACTTGTCGTGGAGGTGGCTAGGACACATGCCCAGACATGGTGATGGCAGGTGGAAGTGAATGGAAATCGAGAGGCAGTAGAAAAAATATTAGCATACCAACATTCAAATGAGTGGATGATATTCAGAAGAATGCTATTAAATTCTGAATGAGACTCGCGCAGGTCAGGAGGGCTATATATTATATACTCAGCAGTCGGTTAATAGGGCACTTTTTAAGTTACTCACTTAATATGTTCTATCCTAAACCCTTTATTTACGACACTTAAGGTGAATGCTCCAACAGCCCGCGAAAATTGCATGTAAGTTAGATTTCGGAGATTTTAACAATTAACACCTTTTCTATGTGAGAGCTGATGGAGCGAATGTTTTGATCATTTTTAGGGTTCCGTAGTCAACAAGGAACCCTTATAGTTTCGCCATGTCCGTCCGTCCGTCCGTCCGTCCGTCTGTCCGCAGCTTAGCTCAGAGACGCCCAGTACTAGAAAGCTGTAATTTGGTGTAAATATACGGATTTGTTGTGCCGAAAAAGTGGTAAAATAAAATCTCGTAAAATATTTTTTTTTAGGGTACCTACCTCCTGTACACGTAAAGTGGGGACGTTTTTTTTTTTCTCGCGTACCCCTTAGTGTGGGGTATCATTAAATAGGTCTTTAAAAAATATTGATAGTTTTCATTAACAATTTTTTGATAAAAAGATTCGTTTGTGAAATATTAAGCTTTAAAGTGCAAATTTTTGCTCGACTCGAGTGTCCCCCCCCTCTACCAGCTAAACGGTTATGTTTGGGGGTGTGAAAAAATTCCGAATAGTAGCATATATAACGAAGTTTTAAAGAAAATTATCATGACTAAGTAGGCTTTACAAGTTTACGAGTAATAGTCGACCAACTTATAAAACGTACTTGGATAACATATTTTCCTAAACAAAATGTATCGGAGAACATATTGTGCTTCAACTGCAAATGTAAGTTTATCAACTTTATTTTACAGCAATAATAGGTGGGTATGTTTTGGGGATAGGTAGGTTTTTATTGTCAACTATTTTTAACTAAATTCAAAATAAAAAACTTTTTGAAAAAAAGGGAACCGACTTCAAAACCAAACACAAAAAAACTATAAAATAACTTTTCTTTCGGAAGTCGGTGGCTTTGTTTTTTAAATTTCATTGACATATGGCCACCGACTTCCGAAAGAAAAGTTATTTTATAGTTTTTTTGTGTTTGGTTTTGAAGTCGGTTCGCTTTTTTTCAAAAAGTTTTTTATTTCTCCCTTTTTAGTTGAGATAAATATATCATCCAAGTAAGCAAAACGGATCCACGCGGGCAACGTCACGGGATATCTATTAGTGTTATATACTAAAACCTTCCCCAGAATGTAACAAACACTTTTCTGAAAACTGCATCAAAATCGGTTTAGCCAAACGCGAGATAATTGCGGACAAACATGCAATCGTCCCTTAAAATTTACGATCCAAGTAAGCAAATCGGATCCACGCGGGCAACGTCACTAGACATCTATTAGTGTTATATACTAAAACCTTTTCCAGAATGTAATGAACACTTTCCTGAAAACCGCATCAAAATCCGTTCAGCCAAACGCGAGATAATCGCGGACAAACATGCAATCGTCTCTGAAAATATACGATCCAAGTAAGCAAAACGGATCCACGCGGGTAACGTCACGGGATATCTATTAGTGTTATATACTAAAACCTTCTCCAGAATGTAATGAACACTTTCCTGAAAACCGCATCAAAATCCGTTTAGCCAAACGCGAGATAATCGCGGACAAACATACATACATACATACATACATACAGGTCGAACTGAGAACCTACTTTTTTTTTTGAAGTCGGTTAAAAAGGATGAGGTTCTCAATTCGTCGTTATCTTTTTTTTTAATGTATTTTCCCCGATTTCTCAAAGACGCCTGGACAGATTTTGAAAATTCTTCTTTTTATTAAAATTAAATTCAGCGAATCAGTTTAGTTAGTTCGCATAAGTATTTTGATGGGCAACTACGGAACCCTACACTGTGCGTGGCCCGACACGCACTTGGCCGGTTTTTATATTTAAAATTATACTTGTTACTGCCGCAATTCATATTTTGATAAAGTTATAACATGTCACTGGCCTGCAAATTGCAAAAAACGTAAGAAAATTTGAATTTTCGCGGGCTGGTTGGAGCATTCACCTTAACTGGCAATGCTTACTAGCAGACCTATGTAGGGCGCCGCGCCGTTGTGTGTGGGCGGCGGAGTACACAGACGCCTCCGATCTGACGGTAGGCACGTAGGATTAGAGCCGTTCGATATACAAGATTCAAAAGTGCCTTGTTTGTCAAGGCCTTAAATGCAAATTACTAGTTAGATTAGCTTGCGTTTCCTTGCTACGGTGTTCGTGAAATAACTGAACTGAATGCTATGTCGTGCTTGTAGCATGGACATGGTCGATGGTGTGTTTGTCGGTGTGGTATGCTAGGTAGAACATTACTGAAGTTTTAAAAAACGGTGTGCATAGGCTCGAAGAGGCTATTAAAACCGGCCATACAATCAGAAGAAATAAGTAAAAACTTTGAACTGCAACTGAGAAATTCTTGATAGAATATTTAACAACAGCAGCATGTATAGAGTTCAGTTATCGAAAACTCTTGGCTAGGCTAGTACTATTTTAGTGTTTATTAAATTCCCAGATGTCCAGAGACTCGTCCAGCATGCATAGCCCGGATGTGTGAGCGGACACTATGGGCGACACATTTGTAAACCCTCCGGCTCTTCCCCTCTCACCCCGCTGCCCTCGGACACCGGCCAAACTCTCGCGAAACACTTGTGATATTCAAAGAGGTTGTCTCGGGACTTAGATTATGTGAAGGCCGGATGAGAAGTTTGCACGAAGTGATAGTTGGATATTAATCTCAAAATAGAATTTTGCAGAGTGTGATAACTTTTTGACTAATTGAGAATATCATAACGATAAACAATCAAAAGAGAATTACATGTATTTGAAATTATTTAGTGATGTTAAGTTCATTTCTTATCCAGGATCATAGAATCTAAGCTACACCTACGAAGCGTTTGCAAACATCTCTGGGAATTGGAAAGATCCTTGTATTGTGAGAATTGGACCGAATTATCTGTACAGTGGGTACTCAAATGTTTGGTAGGAACTCTGGTTCTTTAGCACCTGGGTCCTGGCAACATGTATGTATCTATGACTCTTTGTTGAATGTCACACCATGGACCGAACGAAATAACACCTTATACGCATTTTCTGGCAGATTTTTGAAGCGGATTTATAATAGTAGGATAGCTTTGCACATGCACATACATACTTATGGATGGCAGCGGTTGAATAACTGTTGCTGGTGCACAAAGTATAACTGGTGACTAGTGGTGTAATTATTATTAGAGGTTTATAACTTTTATCGAAAGATGTTTGTGCTCCGACAGTTCTGTTACTGCTTGTAAAGAACCATGCTGTCTACAGAACTGAATCGCAAGCATTCCTAACAACGTGCAGTGGCTGGCGAAGAACTCCAATTAAACTATACACCATATCTTCCTACACTACAACACAAGTCTTGTTCCATTAATCGCTCATCACTATGCAGCGATGCGTCATAAGCGCTCACTCAAGTCATTAGCATACAACGATTAGACGGGTCTCCTCCCGGCGCACGGTGCAGCTGCACTAAGCCAGCGCGTATCATTCCGCTAAGACTGCAGCCTGCCGCTTGTCTGTCTGTTTTCACAGAAAATACTATCGCAAGAACGCTCCAACGTTCTCCGAGCTTCCAAAGTGGTCTAATTTGTGAAACTAGGTTAAATTAACATACGTGAGGAGCGGGTAGCGGGCCGCGGGTCGGGGGCGGGAGGGCGGATGGTATTGTTTACTCATCGAGTGGCAGTCGGCTGGAATTAACAAGTTTGTTAATAAGACAAGGCTTGTTTGAAGAGATGTGTCGCGTCCTCGTCGTGAAGATTACTGGGACCTGCGACTTGTGGATGGATTTAAAGTGTCTCAAATTAGGAGGTCACGGTTGAGTTTGACTTTAAAATAAATTAGGATTTGTGTAAATTTATAACCTTTGCGAACAGATTAGTAAATTAAAATGAGCTTTAAAGCACTATTTATTCTACTATTACAGAATAGTGTTCACAATTAGTAAAGCAATAAACTAACTGCTAAACTAGTAAAGCACATAAAAGTAATAATATTTAAAAACAAACATTCTAACAGATAGTTTTATAAAATTTCTACGAAGCATTTCCGACACCGATGTGACTGTTATGAATTTCCGTAGCTGTCGTTACAATCGTTGCAGTGGCCTATATTATATACAGGGTGGAATTTTGTAATGCCACCTGGAGGGAAAGTACTCGATAGAAAATTTTACTCAAAGGAGACATTCCTTTATTTTTGAATAGAAAGCAAACTGCATTCAAAGATTTTCAAAAATTTTCTTCTCCCACACACGGGAATCGAACCGGCTAAAATCTGAAAAAAAATTACCCTGTAGGTACTTTTATTGCATCGATCGTTAGGGTCAATTATAAGGATGAAATCTTTCTAACAAACATGATAAATTAATTTCCTATTTCGAGCAACTAATTAGTTTATCATTTTTTGTAACAATTAATTTAAGATTTCCTGGTTTTCCTTTCATTTATTTTTTTCATTCAATGTTGCAGTTGTCAGTACCGGCGTTAGGGTAAGGCGCGGTTAGGTGACCGCCCAGGGCGCTGAATACGAAGGGGCGCCGCAGGCCTACATACTTTCTCGTAAATTTCCCAATTTCTTTCATCCCATTTTAGGGGATAAACCCAAAACCTGTCTAAAGAAAACACAAAACTTACATAATTTCAAGGAACGTTTGTGCAAAATTACATGCTTTTCGTCACTTAATTAAGTAAAACGCCATCTATTGCAACGCATTGCAAACATGCAAAAATGCATAACAGAGAGTCGCGGAATGGGCCTACCACACGCACAAGCTTTCCCACAGTTTTACCTGCGCAAAAAAAAAACAATACACGGTCGGCAACCACAGACATAGATATACCTAGATAACGCAAGTATTAAAATCTGCCCTCTCGCGCCCAGCATTGGTCGGCCGGCCATGCTGCGGGGCGAGACGGAATGGGAAGCGGTCGCCTCCTTCTGCGAAGCAGTAATGCTCGCGAAGGAGGAGGCGGGCCGCGTGCGAGAGAGGACAGTGTCCTCCCTCCGCCCCACCCGCAGTGGTGGACGCCCACGGCGACGGACGTCGCGAGACGATCTCCGGCCACCGTAGGCGCGGGCATGCGGGCAGCGAGTAAAGGGCAACTCGCTGCCCGACCATGGACCATGCCCGGGTCGACGGCGCGTTGTGTCCCACGCGCGCCTCAAAGAGCGTCAGCATAATGACGGGGCCCCCCTCTCAGAGGGCCAAAGCCTGCCGGGGTCGCGGGATTATTTCCTTACCGTGACCCCGGAACATAACAGGCTACTGAAGGACACCATGGATTTTAGTCAGTAGAAGTCTGACAGTCCCTCCCGCCCTGCCCAGGGTGGGAGGACTCATTTGATGATTTTACCACGCTAAAAAAAAAAAAAAGTATTAAAGTCTGTTTGAAAACCAAGCCAGCCATTTTTTTACGACCTTTTATGACGTCACAAAAACTATTTAGTCATAGGAAAACCAAATCTAAGTGGGATTCAAAAGTGGGATCCATCGGGAATAATTCGTTTTTTGGACTTCGTTTTGCTATTTCTAATATAATTGTGTTTTATTTACATTAGATTAGATTTCGATTTATATTTGTGAAACAATGATCATTGAACACCGAGCTAGCAGCTTATCATGTAATTAGTCACAAGAGGATTACTAAACCGGAATTTCTCTATTCTCTTGTCGCAATTTACGAACTGATAGTGACGTACACACAGCCGGATATTTCTGCGTATCCGAAATACAAAGGAATTAATTCCGTGTTCCACAAAGCTCTGTAGGGTTTCAATAGAGGATTTAATGCGCATTCAATACCCATTCATTTACCTTTATTAAATGACGCTCGCAGAATAAATTCAATGAAAACATGAAAGTTCAATTAAAATATTGTGCTCTGATTACAGCAAGAATAGTAAAATGAAAAATATTTCTAATCCATGGACTGCGCTTAATAGTACGCATAATGAGAACGTAACTGTCATGAACGGACGACAGGTATTAAAACCTCTATCGTCCTGAGATACCAAATGTGGTTCCTAAACGGTCACCACCGTTGAGTCCTGAGGAACCATATGTGGTTCGCGCGCGGCACGCGCGTACAAGCCTACTTCAACCTTATTTATATTAAACACTATGGCTCAGAATTGCTTGAAAAAATTCATCCATAGAGCTCGATTTTAGTCGATTATTATTGTACCGAATAGTTACTGAAATCAACTGGGTGTCATTATAAAAAAAAAAAAAGTATCGCTCTTTGTCGATGTCAAAATGTCAAGTGATTAACCACTTGTAATGTTGTTTATGTCTTATTTTTTCCATGATAGGACTATAAGTGTACTGAAATTGATAAAGTGTCGTGTTTATGTTAGATTTCAACTAAAATTTTAATTGGAAAACGTAAATTATCGAGTAGAAATAGGTTTTTGTCCCTCGTATAGGCCAATTCGGTTGTCAACAATGTATTTCTAATACCATGGAATTTCCGTTGTTTATTTTTTCGATTCAAGGTTAGTAATCAGTTGAAGAAGGTTTATGTAGTATCCTAAAAAACATTTTATAGTGATACCTGTTCATAATAACACGGATGATCGTTTACAAAGTCGTGCATTGAACTGCGCATGGAAAAATTACAGCTCCATATAAATAAATGAATTTTAGAGTTGGAATCTTATAGGAATAGTGTATGTGAGAATTTTTTTATTAGAATACTTATGTATTCGTTATATTAGTTCTAAAGTTTCGTGTAAATTGATTCAGTAGTTTTATCAAAAATAAATAAGGTACGTCAACAGGTCTAGTTACGGCTGTGGTTACGGCGAGATCTCTTATCTACAGGATATTTTAATTCCGAAGTACTTATACAAGAGGTGTTTATATTGAAATACAAAGTCTCGTTACTAAGGAACACGAAACTTTTTACCGTTTGAGATAAGAGTCATTGTATCTCGAGTGATTACAATTATTGTGAGCGTCGGCCAGTGTTGACAGTCGCGCAATATTAACAAATAATAGCTCCATGTAAGTTGAATTTTGAGTTGGAATCTTATAACATTATATGTTGGAATTTTCTTATTAGATTACTTATATATTCGTTATATTAGTTCTAAAGTTTCGTGTAAATTGATTCAGTAGTTTTATCAAAAATAAATAAGATACGTCAACGGGTCTAGTTACGGCGAGATCTCTCCTATCTATGGGATATTTATAATACCAAAGTAGTCATACAAGAATTGTTTATGTTGTAATACAAAGACTCTTTATCAACGAATACGAAACTGTTTACAGTTGGCCATTTGAGTAATTCTAACTGGAGCGATAACGGTTAATGTAAGCGGCCGCCACTTGACGCGCGCGATGACGTAAGCGCTCGTAAATGTCAAGGACGGGACGGAGTTTACGATACGCGAGCGCGGTACCTGAGAGGTTAATCAGTGTAGTTAAAACTTCTATGAAGAAACTGGCAAATCTGCCCCTATAGTAGCCATCAATACTCAAATATTTATTTCCTTCCATTTGTAACTTACGTGTTAAAAACAAAATAAAAGATAATTTTTATTATGAACCCTGTCGGATAAAAAAATATGAGGGAGGAAGAAAGCTAAAATTAACTCCTTTCTCAAGAAAGGAGTTCATTGTTTGTATCGACAACCTGCTTCTTGATACGAGCACCAATTCGAGCATGTCACTAAGGTCGTCACTGGTGCGATATAAAATGCCGTCTTTCAACAACTCCTTGCTACAAAAACAACTTGTACACTTTGCTACTGAAAATATCTCAGACTCAGCATCCCCGTGGCACTATGTGCTGAACTTAGCGCTAGTGTGGTAGTGTCCCAGGAGGACAGCGCTTCGGACCGCTTTGCAAAATGCATTAAGTGGCCTATTTCCATTTCGGCTGTAGCATTAAATAGACTGGATACTTCCAACGCAAGTCGTACCTGTAACGCCTTTGACCACTTTAGCAGCTAAGGACCTCTGCGCTTCCATTTCATTAATTCTTAAAGTTTATCGTGTAGGGCAAGCTGCTAAACTATTTGATTTTATTAGTACACTAGCTGTGCCCGCGACTTCGTTCGCGTGGATGTCGGAGTTTAACAACGTATTTTTAGTGCGAAGCGCTTAATTCTCGCCACGGTTTTCATATAAACCCTATATTTAGAATTTTCTTAGATTTTTCAAGAATATTTGACGGTTTGTAATAAACGCCCTCTGTCGTTCAAAGGCAGTACCATTGAATTGCTACTGGATTATAGTAGTTTGTTTATCGATTTAAATTTTCGATATTGTTTAATGAATTAAATAAATGTTGGTATGGAAAAAAAATTATGGAACCTACTCTAAATCCCATGCCAGCGCGCGTGAACGTAAAGCGAAAAAAAGTGTTAAAACTCCAAAACAAATAAAATAGATCCAATTGTCAAAGAAACATGTACCTAAGTAGGTACTTACAATGGACATACAAAAAAAAATTTGGGCTCAGCTTATATTATGTAGGTTAGGTAAGATTAGTTTATTTTTCTCATTGCCTATGTGGTCAGGGTCTATATATTCCATCACGCGGTCCAAGAGCAGTAAGGCACTGGTTTTTTTCCCCAAAGTGTTTTCCTTAACTGTTTTAAGCGCAGTGCTGAACATATTACATTGACGGCACTGGAATAGTGGCTGAGAGACTGACTGCTCCGCTGCGTGTCATGGGTTCGTTTCCCGCGTCGAACAAATATTTGTGTGATCTACAAGTACCTACTTGTTTTGGGCCTGTTAGTATGTGAATTAAAATATTTATTTATTTCATTAACACATACAATTGCTATTACAGGTAATACCCAATTTATAAGCACACCCACGATACAGGAGGAATTCCTAGTGTGAGGCAATGTTTCCTAATAGTTTTTAGGGTTCTGTAGCCAAATGGCAAAAAACGGAACCCTTATAGATTCGTCATGTCTGTCTGTCCGTCCGTATATGTCACAGCCACTTTTCTTCGAAAGTATGAGAGCTATCCTATTGAAACTTGGTAAGTTGAGTACTTGGTAACTTGGTAAGATTTTTATGTGAACCGCATTAGGATTTTCACACAAAAATAAAACAAAAACAAACTTTGGGGGTTCCCCCATACTTAGAACTTAAACTCCAAAAAAATTTTTTCTTCTGACCCGTATTATGTGTGGGGTATCTATAGACAGGTCTTTAAAAATGATGTTGAGGTTACTACTATCATTTTTTTCTAAACTGAACAGTTTGCGCGAGAGACACTTCCAAAGGTGTGAAATTTGTCCCCCCCCCCCCCTGTAACTTCTAAAATAAGAGAATGATTAAACTAAAAAGACATAATAATATGATGTACATTACCATGCAAACTTCAATTGAAAATTAGTTTGAACGAGATCAAGTAATAAGTTTTTTTTAATACGTCATAGATCGTAAACCGCAATTTACCTTTCAGTTACAATCAACTAAAAGGACTTTTATATGATGTTACTTGCTGCTACGGAACCCTTTGTGGGCGAGTCCGACTCGCACTTGGCCGGTTTTTTTTAATACATTCCTAGATTAAAGCCTCCTCAGCCTACTGTTGTTGCTGTTCGTGTTGTGAATAACAACGTGTTCATGAAACTTTTATTTCAATGTTACTTACTTATTGTAAAAAGTTGCAACAATCGTTTCATTAGAATTAGCAGCCCTCTCCACAGATAAGGACTGCGTTGCTGTACACCTCATAACAGCGCTGTTCGCTCGGCAAACTTCGGCTCTTTCTGCTTTTCTATTACATCACACCTAAACAAGTGCACTAGAGTTTCCGGTTACAATTCTTACGGTAACAGTGAAGTTAGCCGATTATTACCGAAGATTGTAACAAGTTCTTGTTGAGATTAATATAATTCAATTGAACACCTTAACGCGTTGTTAGGAGCAAATATTTTAAGAAGATAATATTATTATCTTATAATTGGGGCGGCAACCAATTAAACAAACTCGATCAAAATAATGTGCGAGTGAATTTTACAAAAGAGAATACTAGAAATTTCATGTAGGCGCTCCAATAACTATTTAGAATATTAAATTAAATTTTTACTTTGCCATTGCCCGTTTATTACTACTGCTTAATAATAATAGTACATTCTGTAAGTAAGTACGTATTATAAGGTTAGTAGAATCATTTATTCAACGTCCTTTATGTTAATGAGATCGTTTCGCTCGCTAACACAAACCAAACTCAACCTAAACCAGCAAACTACCAACAGTTATGTGTTTGAAACAAAACTCCAAAGTTTTGTATGAAGGATGACTGGTTTTAGCATAGCTGATGTGATGGTAAAGAAAAGAATAGACTAAATCAGGCCGAAGAGCTATATGGACAACGGCATTGTTTAACAGAGGCGGTGCTTGTGCTACAGAACAAGCATGTAACATTCCAACAGGACTGCAGCTCAATATTGAGCTCGCGTGAAATATTGACACCCTGCTTGCCGCACCAGGGCTGCCATCTGGGATGTAGCATACTTCCGTACGAAATCGCGGGAAGAAGCCCGAATCCACACATTTAACTCATTTCAAACAATTTTTTTTTGAGACGGCTCAAATTTGAACCGTCCGCCTGTTAACAATTATTGTTAACAGGCGGAGTAAAGAAAGCGTTCAAAGAATTAGAGGCGACAAAGAATTAGATGCCAAATATGAAAGACAAACAAGGAAGGTGTACTACAAAAAGATCATATACTAAAAATTGCTTCGGAATATTATAAGGAGCTGTATAAAAGCAAAACTAATAACAACAATAAACCTGTAACATATATCTATAACAGACGACACGCAAGACTCCGAACCTAAACCGCCTATTTTAGAAGAGGAAACAGAAAGAGCTCTTATTACGCAGAAGTCAGGAAAAGCACCCGGCCCCGATCAAGTCACCAATGAACTTCTTAAAATATCTATGCCGGTGATTGTCCTTGGACTGACCAATTTGTTCAACAAAATAATAACAGCAGAAGTGATCCCAGAAGATTGGATGAAATCAGTGATATTTTTGTTGCACAAAAAAGGAGACAAAGGAGATATTAACAACTATAGGCCATTATGCTTAATGTCTAATACGATACAAGTTAAACAGCACTGCACTACATTTGGAAAAAAATCATATACTCGTATTATGTCAGATTGAATATGATAAAAAATAATAATAAAATAAAAACAAACAGTGAATTAACAATCGGAAAATTGTATCGTCAATTCATTTGTAAGGACCATGTAGATGTTTGACGATGACTTTGACATTGACTTTGTCTTTGCCATAGGCGATGACTTTGACATTGACGAAGACTTTGACAGTGACGATGACTTTGTCTTTGACATAGGCGATGACTTTGACATTGACGATGACTTCGAATTTGACGATGACTTTGACGTTGACGATGACTTTGTCTTTGACATTGGGATGACTTTTACTTTGACGATGAATTTGACATTGACTTTGACTTTTATATAGACGCTGACTTTGTCTTTGTCATTGACGATGACTTTAACATTGACGATGACTTTGACATTGACGATGACTTTGACATTAACGATGACTTTGACATTGACTTTGTCTTTGACATTGGCGATCATTTTTACATTGAAGATGACTTTGACACTGACGATGACTTTGTCTTTGACGATGACTTTGACATTGACGATGACTTTTACATTAACGATGACTTTGACATTGACTTTGTATTTGACATTGGCGATAATTTTTACATTGACGATGACTATGACATTGACGACGTCTTTGACATTGACGGTGACTTTGACGTTAACAATGACTATGTCTTTGACGATGACTTTGTCTTTTACATTGGCGATGACTTTGACATTGACGATGACTTTGACCTTAACGATGACTTTGTCTTTGACGATGACTTTGACATTGACGATGAATTTGACATTGGCGATGACTTTGATCTTGACAATGACTTTTACTTTGACGGTGACTTTGACGAAGACTGTGACAATGACTTCGGAATTGACGAAGACTTTGACTATGACGATGACTTTGATTATGACTTGGAATTTGATAATGCCTTTACTTTTGACATTGACGATGATTCTGACTTTGACATTGACGGTGACTTGGACGTTGATAATATCTTTGACTTTGACAATGACTCTGACATTGATGATGACTTTGACTTTGACACTGACGATGACTTTGACTATGACTTTGATAAAGGCCTTGACGATGAATTTGACAACGACGAATGAATGTCAGATTAATATAACAATTACAGAATTTCATAGAATTGCATTAGAATAAAATAAATAATAATAGTTTAATAATAAAATAATCAAAATAGTTAAATAATATTATGACAAATCGAGGTCAATTAAGATAGCACAGATCATTGGAGCCACTGCTGTGTAACCGGGTCCAGTTCTTCAGGAATGGGCATTTTGGTTTATCCGCAATAACCCTCGGGATACCATTTACGCTCCCCCGCATCCTGTGCATAAGGGATGCTGTCCATTTCCGCATTATCGCCTAAAAACTATCCATGTTTGCAGAGGCAAACATCCCCGATTCACTACTGAAACGAGAGAGCCCCAACAGCATCTTATTGCACTGAAAAAAATAAAACGTGACTTTCTACTGTTCTTGGACAGTAAAAAAAAAAACGGTTCCGGGAACTTATTAATACGTTAAAATAATTGATTACGGACAGTGCACTGAAATGGGCAAAAACAGTAAAGAGCTAAACAGTTATTTCAACTGTATGAACATTAAAGTCTACTGAAACAAACAGTTCCTTGTAAGTATTGCCGTTTTTAGAGCTTTACTGGTATCGTAGCAGTTATTTTTACTGCTTCTGAACAGTTATTGTAGCATACAGTAAAGAGCTAAACAGTTATTTCAATTGTTTGAACATTAACGTTAACTAAAACAAGCAGTTTTTTATTATTATTGCCGTATTTAGACTTTACTGATATCGTAACAGTTATTTTTACTGCTCCTGAACAGTTTCTGTAGCATACAGAAGGAGTTAAACAGTTAATATCAACTGTTTGAACATTAACGTTTACTGATATCATAGCAGTTATTTTTACTGCTTCTAAACAGTTTTTATAGCTTACAGTAAGGAGCTAAACAGTTAAGAGCTAAACTGTTATTTCAACTGTATGAACATTAACGTTAACTAAAGCAAGCAGTTTTTTTTTAGTATTGCCGTATTTAGACTTTACTGATATCGTAACAGTTATTTTTACTGCTCCTGAACAGTTTCTGTAACATACCATAAGGAGTTAAACAGTTAATATCAACTGTTTGAACATTAACGTTTACTGATATCATAGCAGTTATTTTTACTGCTTCTAAACAGTTTTTATAGCTTACAGTAAGGTGCTAAACAGTTAAGAGCTAAACAGTTATTTCAACTGTATAAACATTAACGTTAACTAAAACAAGCAGTTCTTTTTAGTATTGCCGTATTTAGACTTTACTGATATCGTAACAGTTATTTTTACTGCTCCTGAACAGTTTCTGTAACATACCATAAGGAGATAAACAGTTAATATCAACTTTTTGAACATTAACGTTTACTGATATCATAGCAGTTATTTTTACTGCTTCTAAACAGTTTTTATAGCTTACAGTAAGGTGCTAAACAGTTAAGAGCTAAACAGTTATTTCAACTGTTTGAACAGTAACGTTTACTGATATCATAGCAGTTATTTTTACTGCTTCTAAACAGTTTTTATAGCTTATAGTAAGGAGCTAAACAGTTAAGAGCTAAACAGTTATTTCAACTGTATGAACATTAACGTTAACTAAAACAAGCAGTTCTTTTTAGTATTGCCGTATTTAGACTTTACTGATATCGTAACAGTTATTTTTACTGCTCCTGAACAGTTTCTGTAACATACCATAAGGAGATAAACAGTTAATATCAACTTTTTGAACATTAACGTTTACTGATATCATAGCAGTTATTTTTACTGCTTCTTAACAGTTTTTATAGCTTATAGTAAGGTGCTAAACAGTTAAGACTAAACAGTTATTTCAACTGTATGAACATTAACGTTAACTAAAACAAGCAGTTATTTTTAGTATTGCCGTATTTAGACTTTACTGATATCGTAACAGTTATTTTTACTGCTCCTGAACAGTTTCTGTAACATACCATAAGGAGATAAACAGTTAATATCAACTTTTTGAACATTAACGTTTACTGATATCATAGCAGTTATTTTTACTGCTTCTAAACAGTTTTTATAGCTTATAGTAAGGTGCTAAACAGTTAAGAGCTAAACAGTTATTTCAACTGTATGAACATTAACGTTAACTAAAACAAGCAGTTTTTTTTAGTATTGCCGTATTTAGACTTTACTGATATCGTAACAGTTATTTTTACTGCTCCTGAACAGTTTCTGTAGCATACCATAAGGAGTTAAACAGTTAATATCAACTGTTTGAATATTAACGTTTACTGATATCATAGCAGTTATTTTTACTGCTTCTAACAGTTTTTATAGCTTACAGTAAGGAGCTTAACAGTTAATACTACAAATTGTTTGAACATATTTTCTAATAGCCTATATCATCCCACTGCTAGGCATAGGCCTCCGCCGAACACTTCCAAGAATCCCGGTCTTTCGCAGATTCCCACCACTCCCGGCCGTGAGATCGTCCTGCCAGCTTTTACGTGGCCGACCCCGTCGTCGTCTTTCATCTTCTGTATTTATGCCGAGGAGTTCATCAGTATTTTTATTGCGTACCTACCTACCTACCTATATTTGCCATCGGTCCGGGTTTCCCCGGATTTATCTTAGTTTAGAGGGCATCCGGGGAGCGTCCGGGCCGGGCTTAAAAAGGACCATGCCCAAATTAAAAGGGAGCTCTTCCCCAGTTACGCCCAGAATGCAGATGTATATCTTTTCATAGCACTTTGAAGGTAATACTTTTAAAATATCTAGATTGAATGTCTTATAAAGCGCTATTTCAAAAGTTATGTAAACATTTAATACTAAATCTAGATCTCCCAAAAGTACCATTAAAAACTACTGTACGGCATAGACAAGTATTGTAGGTATTCCGGGGGCAGAGCTACATACTTTGGGCATTATATAAGTGAGAATGTTTGTAGCTACAGTCTAGAGAAAAAAAAAACAAATCAAACGCCTAGGCAATATATAATAGCAATGTCACGTAGAAACGATTTTATGAAAAAAACATAATTGAAAAGTTACGATTTACAATGAAAATATAACTTTTGAACCAGCGCGTTATATAGCATTCAATCTAGATATTTTAGAAGTACTCAAAGGGCTATTAAAAGATCTACATTATGGGCACCACTGGGGCACAAATGGGCATGGTTCTATAAACATTACAAAAAAAATAACACGAGACAAGTAGGTAAGTACCTACCTACAATCAATATTTGTTACTAAACATTCGTAAAAATCCAATCCAAATCCATCCAAACTAATATTATGAATGCGAAAGTAACTCTGTCTGTCTGTCTGTCTGTCTGTCTGTTACGCTTTCCCGCTTAAACCTCTCAACCGATTTTGATGAAATTTGGCACAGACAATCTTTAGACCCTGAGAAAGAACATAGGCTACCTTTTATTGCGAAAAAGGGGATGAAGAGATCAGAGAATGTCGAGTCCAAACAATCTCCACATTTTAACAAATAATAACAAAACAGCAAACGTTGTGTACAAAAATGTTTTAAATTAGGTCATTTTAAAATATTTTTGTACACAACGTGATGCTGGCCCCTGGAAGTGTCTCTTGGACATAAGGGACCAATAAATTTTCCTGGGTACTTTCTGCCACTTAATGGAATACATAGGTACCTTATACCTACTGTAAACAGATATTTTATAATTTTTTTAAACATACCTACTCTCTTTTAACCAAATGCTATACCCAAATCTATACCGTTCCATTAATATAATCCTTAATATTCAAATTAATTTACTATAACTGTGTAAATGTTTGTTTCACGGCTAATTTGCTGAGCTGTTTGTTACAAAATTGGATATGGATAGTCTGAAATCTGAAAAACAACATAAGCTACTTTTTATCAAAACACCACGCGGGCGAAGCCGCGGGCGGAAGCTAGTTACGACATAAAAATAAAACTGAATAAAGTTACGTTATCATAAAGTTAAATTATTTTAAAATTATAGTTAATTTCTTTGGGTATAAGAGATCACGTAGGTAATAATGAAAAAACTAATTATTTTGAGTTCCCTCAATTCCTACTGGATACCATCATCAGAACAAGATTATGATTTTGGGAACAAACCTAATGTAATACCGTTTGAATCATCTCAATCGGCCGAGCTGTCTTCGAGGAATCGGTGTACAAACATAAAAAAAATATATAAATATACAGCTTGGCCAGAACGGATTGAAACGGAACTAAAATTTTTATTTCTGACAGCGTTTTAAAATCTTTGATATTTGATGTAAACAAAGACCGCAGGTTTGTTAGATTTATTATTGTGCCATAAAACTAACGTAATAAGTGAAAAAAAATGAAATAAAATCATTCAAAGTGCTGGTAGCGCGAAGACAGTGGCGACTTCCGGTTTTCTACATTTTTATGTCGAGCTGTAGGTTTACCTAGAGATTTACCTAACTCAAAAGTGAGCGCGGGTAAAGGCGGAGCACTCATATTACCTATCTACCTACCCGATGCATCTAAGTACTCCAGATTATCAGACTGTTAGGTTAGTACATACCATTCAAATACCAATAGGTTAAATAGGTACATATATCAGACCCTACTCTTTAACAAAAGCAATTTTGCATCTCTGCCTAACTAAAGTACCTAAACAAAAGAAAAGTATTTTTATGGCCTTTCGCCATGTTTAATACATTTATTAGCACTCTTGACCTTGAGCGCTCTTAACCTAGCAAAACATTTAAAATAACTGTCTCTAACGTGATTAAGCGAGCGCGCGGGACGCGGGCGCCCCCCTGGGCGAACGCACGTTGTATGTTGTATCATGATTTAGGGATGTAGCCCAGCTCATCTCAAGTTTCGATGTCAATTAAGATAATAAGACATTCTTGACAACTATTAATTTAGGTAGGTACCTATTTTCACGGCAATGCTATGGTTCCCAAAACTTGAACACGTTTTTTTTTAAATAGTAGTCGTGTGTCTAGATGCTTTTTTTTTTAGGTGGTAAAATCATCAAATGAGTCCTCCCGCCCTGGGTGGGGCGGAAGGGACTGTCAGACTCTTACTGACTAAAATCCACCCGTGTTCCTTCGGATGCCCTTTACGTTCCGGGGCCACGGTATCCTGTGTTAAGAAAAACCCGCGACCCCAGCAGGCATTTGGCCCCGTCAGTTTTTTTTTTATTGGGACAAACCCACCACACTATTCCCAACCACTGCAACTCCTGAAAGCCAGAATCAACAGTGGCAACCACCAGAAAAGCGCCGAGACAATTAAGCTCGACGTGTCCCGGAGAATGAATTTACCTGTCTTGGATCCTGCGACGAAATTAATCAGAAAAGAATAGTGGAGGAGTAGAAAAAAAAATATATGTTCCCACTTCTCTCCATGCAAGCAGGAGACAGAACAAAACAAGGCCAACAGGCACAAAGGGACATTACAACTGGGAGAAGCCCAGTTGCCTAGTAAGAAGCCCAGAAGCCCAGTTGCCTACTACCCCGTCAGTTTGCTGACAACTTCCAGAAGGCACGTGCGAAACACGACACGACGCGCCACTGACCCGCGCTTGGTCCTTGGTCGGACGGCGAGCTACCCATTACTCACCGTCCGCAAGCCCGCTCCACCGCTGTGCCCTCTGTTAATCAGAGGGACACGCGTTGGAGCGTCCACACGACAGGCTATTCGCATACGGGCAAAGAGACCCCTTAGGCACACAGTGCCTAAGGAAGAGTTTTTGCCCAGGGTGCACCGGCCCGAAAAACTGGTCTTCCCCACGGACGTATCTGAGAGGGAACTCCAGTCCACGGGCGCACGTGGAGGTTTCCTGTCTTAGCACCCCGTGTCTAGATGCTTAGCAGCCGTCTTAATAAAAAACAAATAGTTTAGACAGAAATAACCCAAGGGAACTAATCCTAATTACCACTGTAAATAAATATTATAATGTTAAAACAACTATGCAATGTTTAATATGACTTCCAATTGATAAATAATTTTATAGTTGAATGATTTAATTTAATTTTATGTTATCATATTATTTTATTTTGATTTTGCTGTGCCCTACAGGGTCCATAAATTGTTCTTAGCTATAAAGCCTACATGTTTACCACCTAAACTCACATTGTGGACCTATTGGACTCGAATTTTAACTAGATATCTCGCAACAGGAATTTGAATTCGGTTACCTTGCCCTTACAATTATAAAATCGATAACGTTTAGTTTACCCATCCCTAGCGCTTCACAACGAAAGTTTAGTTTCGTTTCTGACGCGCGCGCGCGCCGCCGCCGTGTCCAGTTGTCAGTTCGTGGTTCGTCGGCTGTGCGGTGTAGCCGTGTTTTGCATGGCTTGACAAAACCCACCAAGTATGTTTGTGAAGTGAATTAAAAAAAGGAACCAATATGGAATCGGAAACTATGGTGGTGTTTTGAGAAATATCTCGACATTGGTAAGTAACTTAGATAAGTACCTACTTGCTTTACAGCGTACGTTCCTTACCAATTTAGGGCCATGACATGGCTTGTTGGAGTCCATTCACGTCTAAAAGAGTTTAATTATGTATGGTAATAATAAATAACCTACTCACTATTAGGAATGCTCTGTGTTGTATGTATTAATGCGTTTGTTGTTTCATAATATGTATAATATGTATGTACCTATGTTGTCCCCAATTTTCGCCGCTTTTGTTTGTGTGTTTATGGTAGGTATAATATTGCATCCTCAAGGTTATGAGCAGCTAATAACTAACACAATTGCATTGTGGTAAATTAAAATTCTCTGGGTCGTGTGTCAAAATATTATATTGGTTCTAATTACTAACTAATAGGTATTGGGAGTGTTTAAGGCAACCATACAATGAAATTATAGGTCCCGCATGCCCGCATGGGTTATACTTATGTAATATAACCGTGCAACTGCATTCGCTGTGTAGGCACATAACTATACTCTCAGTTTAATAATATCTAGTGTTTAAATTTCGGTACTAAATCCCCCTAATCCATGTTTTTGCACCAATAACAAAGCTTAAAGCATTGCACGTGAATAATAGATTTTCCGAACAATTCCATGAAATCGGCGGGCTGCGTCTGCGCGCTGCCTCCCAGCGACCACGTGGCTACTCGGGCACTGCGGCGCGGCGCGCGGCGGCCATTTGTGGTGCCCGTGAGCTCTGCGGCGTGCCTGCCGTCTCAACGCGTGGCTGCGAGCTGTGAGTTGTGACTGGAGTGACGCCTACCGGGCGTTTGGTTTGATGCACATTTACTAAACTAACTACTTATTTCATTGTTTGTGCTCGGTTAGTGTAGTATATTTAGGGCAATCATGAACAAGGATACGTGCAAGTTTAGTGAACTAAGTAATTAGGAAACGCGGTAATATCAGATGATTCGGTATGTAGGTACAGGAAATGAAAAACCTAGAATCTTCTCTTAGTACCATAAATTTAAAAGAGGTAGACGGTTAGAAAATTGCCAAGAATTATTTAGACAGTAGCCCGCGAAATTCAAATTTTCATGTGTTTTTACCCGACTGCGCCAGGAGGGTTATGTTTTTCGAGGGTATGTATGTATGTATGTTTCTTTTTGTTGTTCTGCAGCTTAGACGGCTTGATGGATTTTAACTTGAGAGGTGTCGTTAGATTCGTCTTAAACGTGAGAGTGTCACTGGGTACATGAAACTGGCCAAGTGCGAGTCGAACTCACGTGCAAAGGGTTCCGAACTAAAACTTTTGGAACGAAGTTCCTTATCGCGCGTTGTGAAAGGGGGCTAGACGGAAAAAATTCTTACGAAAAGTTGTCACGACACTTTTTGCTATAGTAAGCTATTGTAAGCTGTGCGGCGTCGCATGTTTCTCTGTCTGTCTCTCTCTCTCTTATAGAAAGCAAGCCAGATATTTTCATTTCTATTTCGCATTGAACAGTGTGGTGTCGCGACGATTATTTTTGTTGAGTGTATACAGGTTTTTTGTAAATAAATAATAATAAGTAATAATGAATCCTTAATGAAAAAATATCGAGGTTTTCGTTATGGGTGTCGTTTTCATGGTTTTCGAGGAAGTTGAAACCGACGGTGCAGTCAAAATGTAAATCCAAGATGGCGGCTGCAAAAAATATCGAGGTTTTCGTCATGGGTGTCGTTTTCATGGTTTTCGAGGAAGTTGAAACCGATGGTGCAGTCAAAATGTAAATCCAAGATGGCGGCTGAAAAAAACATCGAGGTTTTCGTCATGGGTGTCGTTTTCGTGGTTTTCGAGGGTGTTGAAACCGATGGTGCAGTCAAAGTGTAAATCCAAGATGGCGGCTGCAAAAAATATCGAGGTTTTCGTCATGGGTGTCGTTTTCATGGTTTTCGAGGGTGTTGAAACCGATGGTGCAGTCAAAATGTAAATCCAAGATGGCAGCTGCATAAATTTATCGAGGCCCATTCAAATTATACCAATGAAATCTTCCCAAGGGGCCCCGACTGTGAGTGTGAATGAGTGAATTCTAAACTACTGGGCTTGTCTCTTTCTTTTTAGTTTTTTACGCAGTCGGGTTTTTTGTTTTTTTAAATATTTATTTTTTTGCAATTTGCTTATCAGTGACAAGTAGTACAACTGTAACTTGTAACTTGTTCAAAATATGTTTCGCGACAAAAACAAGTATAACTTTATATATAAGAATGATCATAACATTCGCTCCATTCACTTTCACAAAGATTTGGTCAAAATGAGTTAGTTTTCGTATTTTTTACCAACTTTCACCAAATCTTTATGAAAGCGAATGCAGCGAATGTTTTGATCATTCTTATAATGTAAAGTTATACTTGTTATTGTCGCGGATCATATTTTGATCAAGCTACTACTTGTCACTGATAAGCAAATTGCAAAAAACACATGAAAATTTGAATTTCGCGGGCTACTACTGAGGAATCAATGATATTCAAACATTAATTGAAGACACTTTTGAGGATTGTGCCACCTGTGTCCTATCCTGGATGTTTTCACCGCACTTTGGTGGGCTCTTGGAGGCAGGCGTAAAGGCAGCTAAATATCATTTAAAAAGAACAGCAGCTAATGTGTCTCTAACTTTTGAGGAGTTGTCAACTCTGTTCACACAAATAGAGGCGATCCTAAATTTAATTAGATATAAATCTTTGTTATTTTAGAACATGAAGATGACTTAGAGGCGCTGTCTTTGCTCGATGATGAGCAAATCCGGGTGCTAATACCAGCTGAAGCTGTGAGCTACCAGCAAAAGAGCGCTTCTGAAGTGGAATGCTTCCAAGCTAAATTCGGATGTAACTGAGTGTAGTAAAGTAAGCAACCAATAAATCATCTATACTCGTAAAAATGTAGGCATACCTTGGCAATCTATTTTTTGTGAACATAAATGTTTTTTTACAGAATTATGAAAATCTTGAAAAACTTGTGGAAGTGTACGGAGAGAATATTGGTGGACTTACAAATTCACCAATAAGTTCGGCATTATCGTCACCAAGCACCTCATCGTCATGCAAATCCATGTCCCTCGATGTAAGTTATCTGTCAATTATCACTATTCGACCCCTAGGCGTCGATTGCCGCTCACGAACGGCGGCATGAAAATGGCGGAAAATCGGCAGAGCGACGCTTGAAGCCGTTTTGGTTCGTGTAGCTGCATTAGGTCTATCTCTCATGTTTATAACATTTTGCGCAAGGAAAAAAGGGCTAGCAATAGAAACGTTTCGTTCAAAGACGACGTAGGTACACCTACAGGTTTCCTCGCAGTCAGATAACACCTCTGTGCCCCCCACAGAGAAGAACGGTCTTAGGTGCAAATTCTTCATTTGCGAGGTTCTGCAAGGTCATTAATAACTTTAGCGATGAAATCGATTTGCACTTGGACAGGTTAAGCAAACTGAAAGCCAAATTTCATGAAATTATCAAATAATGACCTTTCATTGACTCGCGTGGAGGGAAATGTTCTGATAGTTATAAAATTAGAATTATTCGTCAAAATAGTTTTTGTTGTAAGCCATATAGTAACTGTTAATTGTTTCATGGCTCAAAACAACCCAGTTTTGAGTTCTGGTTCAATTTAAGATATGTACTTATTTTTTATTTTTAACCGACTTCAAAAAAAAAGTAGGTTCTCAGTTCGACCTGTATATGTATGTTTGTCCGCGATTATCTTGCGTTTGGCTGAACGGATTTTGATGCGGTTTTCAGGAAAGTGTTCATTACATTCTGGAGAAGGTTTTAGTATATAACACTAATAGATATCCCGTGACGTTGCCCACGTGGATCCATTTTTGCTTGCTTAGATTGTAGATTTTAAGAGACGATTGCATGTTTGTCCGCGATTATCTCGCGTTTAGCTCAACCGATATTGATGCGGTTTTCAGAAAAGCGTTCGTTACATTCTAGAGAAGGTTATAGTATATAACAAAAATGGATACCTTGTAAAGTTGCCCGCATAGATCCGTTTTTATTGCTGACTAGGATTGTAGATTTTCAAAGACGCCGATTGTATGAAGATTTTTGTTGAATATCTAAACTAAAAAGGGAAAAATAAAAAACTTTTTGAAAAAAAAGAGAACCGGCTTCAAAACCGAACACAAAAAAACTGTAAAATAACTTTTCTTTCGGAAGTCGGTGGCCATAGTAAATGAAAATAAAAAAAAACTTCAAGTCTCTAAAAGTCGGTTCCCTTTTTTTCAAAAAGTTTTTTATAGTTTACTATCTTTATGTAATCAAAATTTTTAATTGCATTGTACATTTAAGTGATTGTTGCACTAATGAAAAATAAGTTATTGCATGATGATCTTTGTTTAAAACCAGTGTGAACAATTGTTGGTGAACCAATAAATAAATAAAATAAAATAAATAAAATCACGAAATCGACGTGTGAGGGGAGGGCCTTGTATCAGCCTAATAGTTTTCGTGTTTGGGCGGAGCTTTAGGTTAATCGCCTTTCAAACTCATAGCTCCCAACTGGGATATAATTTTAATAATTTTATTTGATTATTAGAAATAAAGAAAGAAAGAAAGAAAGAAAACTGTGTTTATTGGCATTAAAACTTAAAACTAATTCAAACTAAGAAATAAAACAAATCTTTTAATGCCAAAAGGGCCTCAGCTCAGCATAAATGCCAAGTGGCAACACAAAGTCCGCCACCTGACGCTGATTTTCAGCTGCAGCCCACGAGTGCCATACGCTCGAAATCAAATACGTAAATACATTCATATAAATACAACATTATAGTACAAAGTGCAGAATAAAAATAATTCAATAAATAGAGTGAGTGCAACAAAAACAATAAAAGTTAATCAAGTAATTACTTACATGACCGGGATAAATTAAGTGGATAGGTGCTAGTCAATTAATAATAAACAAAGATACAATATAAACAAGATACATAGCGGGTTTTTATTTATATAATATATTTATATTGCAGATATGTCGGCTCGAATGTCTTCAAAATCTTTTTGATGTGTTAGTAAAAATAGCTTCAATTTTGATTTAAAAGTCGAGTAACTGTTACTATATTTAATAGGAGGAGGGATATTGTTCCAACACTTACTAGCTGCGTAGCGAAAACTGCCTCTAAAAGCTGCCGACTCATGCTGCGGGATGGAAAGTTGTTGCGAACATTTTCTACCTTCACCAATTCTGTGCTTACTAGTCCAAGACAGTCTATCGAACAAGTAAGAAGGAGTTTGAGTTCTGATAATTCCAAAGAGTAAACTGGCTAAGTGTAGTTTACGTCTTGCTTTCATTTTTAGGGTTCCGTAGTCAACAAGGAACCCTTATAGTTTCGCCATGTCCGTCCGTCCGTCCGTCCGTCCGTCCGTCCGTCCGTCTGTCCGCAGTTTAGCTCAGAGACGCACAGTCCTAGAGAGCTGTAATTTGGTGTAAATATACGGATTTGTTGTGCCGAAAAAGTGGTAAAATAAAATCTCGTAAAATATTTTTTTTTAGGGTACCTCCTGTACACGTAAAGTGGGGATGTTTTTTTTTTTTCTCGCGTACCCCTTAGTGTGGGGTATCATTAAATAGGTCTTTAAAAAATATTGATAGTTTCCATTAACAATTTTTTGATAAAAAAATTCGTTTGTGTAATATTAAGCTTTAAAGTGCTAAATTTTGCTCGACTCGAGTGTCCCCCTCCTCTACCAGCTAAACGGTTATGTTTGGGGGTGTGAAAAAATTCACAGTAGTAGTATATATAACGAAGTTTAAAAGAAAATTATCATGACTAAGTAGGCTTTACAACTTTACGAGTAATAGTCGACCAACTTATAAAATGTACTTGGATAACATATTTTCCTAAACAAAATGTATCGGAGAACAGGCTCTTCAACTGCAAATGTAAGTTTGTCAACTTTATTTTTACAGCTTTATTAGGTATGTTTTTACGGTATGTTTTTTGGGGATAGATAGGTTTTTATCGTCAACTATTTTTAACTTACTTCAAAAAAAGGGGGAGGTTCTAAATTCGTCGTACCTAATCTTTTTTTTTATGTATTTTCCCCGATTTCTCAAAGACTCCTGGACCGATTTTGAAAATTCTTCTTTTTAAAATTAAATTCAGCGAATCAGTTTAGTTAATTCGCATAAGTATTTTGATGGGCAACTACGGAACCCTACACTGTGCGTGGCCCGACACGCACTTGGCCGGTTTTAAAATACTGTGCTCGTTGAAAAAAGGTGTGACATGTCCTCTGAAAGGAACATTAAAACAAAAACGCGCACAGGAATTTTGCAGTCTTTGGATCAGTTTTTCAGTTTTTGAAAGTAGCCGTTGACCGAACACAGTGTCCGCATAGTTTAATTTAGATAAAACCAAAGACTCCACAAGCAGTACTCGCAACTCTTCACTGAGATACAGACGAGCCCTATACAAAATCTTTAGCCTATAAAAACAATTACTGATACACTGAGTCACGTGTTTATGAAAACGAAGTTCCGCATCCATCACAAGACCTAAATTACGTGCTTCGTAGACTCGTTCGATAGGCTGCCCCATAACAGTTACACAAGAGGCACAGGGTTTAATTTTACTAAGCTGGTTTGCGGTACCAAAGAGCATATATTTAGTTTTACTAGGATTCAAAGCAAGCGTGTTATCATTGGCCCACTGTACTATGTTTTCAAGATCCGCATTAAGATCATGTAATGCTTGTTCGTAGTCTTCTGGCTTAAACGATATATAAATCTGAGTATCATCTGCGTAAATATGGTATTTACATTTTTTTATGTTTTTAATTATGTCTGCACAGTATAAAATAAACAGAATTGGCCCAAGTATTGAGCCCTGCGGTACTCCCCTTCTCACTGAGCGACGTCTAGAAACAACTGTTGATCCATCTGCGCGCTGTATTTCAACAAATTGCGAGCGATCGCTAAGGTAGCTTTCAAACCATTTTATTGTATTTTCGTTAAATCCGTAGAAATACATTTTTGACAACAATAAAGCTACGTTGATGCAATCAAATGCACGTGAAAAATCAAGTAAAACCAATAGCGTACACATTCCCTTATCTTGAGCTGACAATATATTGTCAGTCACATCTAACAAAGCAGTGGCTGTACTACGGCCTTTCCTGAAACCTGACTGAACGTCTGGAAGGATTTTATTATCCTCTAAAAACTTGACCAGTTGCGTGCATACTATTTTCTCCAACACTTTTGAAAGTACTGGCAGAATACTTATAGGTCTTAGATCCTTTACGTCCTGTGCATTGGTAGTCTTCGGCAAAGGATGCACTTTAGCTACTTTCCATGACTCGGGGAAGGTTGAGGTTGCGATGGATGTATTTATTATTGCAGTTATGACATCTAAAGTCACCGGTAGTGTTAGTAAAATCATATTTATAGAAATTCCATCACAACCTTCAGCATTGGTTTTGATGGTAGCCAGTACGTTCGCGACTTCCCTGTGAGTTGTGGGTGACAAGTTAAATGTAGGACTATTACGAGAACGAGTGGATTCAAAAGACACAAGCATTGAGTCACTAACTGTATTCGCTCCCGGCACGTTCAAGAAATGGTTACAAATTTTGTCGGGGTCGTCAAAGTGCATTGGTAATTCTTTACGTGTTGACGGCAGTAGGTTCGATTTTAAATTTTTCCATAATGCTCTAGGGTCATTTATTTTACTGTTGATCTTATGTTTGTAGTAGGCAGACTTTTCATGAAATAGAGATCTAGAAACAAGTGATTTTAATTCTTTGTAATATTCCCTTTTACTATTTGTTTTGTCTTTTAAAAAGTCTGCATGTGCCTTGTTTCTCAAACGCATCATAAATTTAACATTGTCAGTAATCCAGGCTAAACAACACTCTCTAATATAACTGGTCTTTAAAGGTGCATGGGCATCCAATAGTGTAATTAAGTTCGTATTAAAATCACTGACCATATCATTTACGTCGTGCAGCCCGGTTATCGCTTTCCAGTTCAGCAATTCAAGATCCTGCTCAAAACATTCCTTATTTATATATTTAATTGGCCTATAGATAACGGTCCGCAGTGGAACTTTAGGGCGTTTAAAATTAAATTCGGCGAAAACCAACGCATGCGCACCTAGATCTGGTATTATGTTAACTGATACAGAGCGCGGCTTAGCATTTGTACAAATGAGGTCTATCAGAGAGCTGCCGTGTACTGTAAAGTGTGTGGGTGACTGTACTAATTGCTTAAGACCTAAACAGTTTAAAAATGAGACTAACTTATCTGCCTTCGCGTCAGAGTCGTTTAGCATATTTATGTTAAAATCACCCATCAGTATAGTGTACTCACATTGCGTTAAGGAATTCGCCGAATCAGATACAGCATCTAGGAAAAGATCAACATCCTGCCAAGGCGGGCGATAGGCAGTTCCTATTGCGAGCTTAATTCCGCGGACACTAATTGTGAACCACATTTGCTCGACATTGTCGTGGGATGTATTAGCAGATTTTGTGTGGCTTCGAATGTTGATACCCAATTTAAAATAAAAACCAACACCACCACCTCGTCCATTCTTCACAGATAAAGAGCGCGGAATATGTCGCAGCCTATAACCCGGTACTGTGGGCGCACGTCCCTCTTCGCCTGTTCGCAACCACGTCTCATTCACGGCCATGACATCGACGTTCAGACTCAGCAACGCTGCTATAAATTCGTCATGTCTTGTGCCCAAAGAACCCGCGTTCCAAAAACCAACCTTAAGATATTTATCAGCCAACATTCTTTAAATAATTTACTAACGAGAAAGAAAATGTTACAGAATAATATTTCAAGTAGACGAATTCAAAAATTGACACACGATGCATGTAAACATAATTGTTGCAATGAATAAATAAATAAAGTAAATAAATAATTATAAGCAATAAGGAAACAATATATACATAATAAGGTATAAAACCGTGGGCAGCGTAATTAGTAAAAAGTAATGCACATCTTAAAAAACTATAAAAGTTAGTGGTATAACGGAGAAAACATAAAAAAGAGTCGATTTGAACATCCTTATGATACACTTTCCACAAATCACAAAAGACGTCATCAAACAAGACGAACGTATACATAAACAAACCTATTGACTGATAAAAAATCGCGAAATGTCCTTTTCCGTTCGTATGTGCGGTATTAGGTAGCTGCGTTATCAATAAATCAACTAAACTAAACACTAGGCCAATGAGGCGGTCTAAAACTAAAACTGAACTAAGCTTAAACTAAGACTAAACTAGGTCTTAATAAGGTCTTTTGTAAGTCTAAGACTATACTCTCATTTATTAACAATCTTCCCTGTTTTCAGAGTCTTACAACGCTGCTCGAAAAGACTCCCGATGGCCCACAGCTTCTAAAAGAAAGGCAACAACCATTGGGAGAACATAACCGTAAGGTACTAGTTCGAGAAATAGCTACACACTTCGAGCAAATCCGAAGGCCCCCGTAACAGCCGAAACATAATTATATTACTTGGATAAAAGAAATAAGTAAGTTTAAATAATTACCAGCACACATAATTTATGTACAATCGACAAAGTTGAATCATGACCCATTTTGACAATAAATCGTTTGAATCCGTCAAATTGACAAAGATCAAAGTCGTTACCATGGATATGTAGGTTTACGCAAATGTGGACCTAACTGTATTTGAATATCTGTAGGAAAATGAGCTGGTGGGTCATAATTCAACTTTGTCGATTGTACATAGGTTCATTTCATGCGTGAAATCAGTAAATCAGTTTGTGAAACCATATTAAAATATCGACAATAAGTATAATTATAATAAGTAGCGACTCCTATTTTCGCACATTTTTTAATTATGTTACTTGTTTTACTTACAGAGAAAGTGTTTCCAAAAGAGAATAGCAGCATTTATTATACAAAACCCAATGGGTCATTGGGACGAGCTCACCACGGTCGACTCTTTGATGCCATTACCAATTTAAAGGCAAAATATCGCCGCAACAAAGTCTTTGAACCAAGGGCACGTCGTTCACTTGAAAAAACATTAACACCGAAACCTTCTACCAGTTCATCTAGCGACAGGTCTACAACTCATTTCGATGACTTGATTGCTGCTGACAATGATGATGACACTAACCAGGAGATTCAGGAAATGATAGAATGGCTAAAACGCAATGTTAATAATTACAGTTCATGTGAAGAAAAATGGAATAAAACTAATAAGGAACGACTAAAACGCATTTTATCAAATGAAAACGTATCATACATCCAGGAATTTCCCTGCATTCGACGCTCTTGGGGCTATACCTTGGTATGTATTATTATCACATTATTAATAAAAACGCAAAAGTTTGTGTCTGTTTATGTTTGTCACCTCATTAAACCAAATCGCCCAAACAAATTAAGATAAAGTTAATCAAGATCCACGAGGGCCATGACCTACATAAAATTATGCATTAGTATAGGTACTAAAAAATGTTAATATAATAATAACATAGGTTCCTATTATCACAGTATTTTGGTTTCAGCTAATTTCCGACTTCCATGCTTGGTACCCAGGAAACGAAACCTCATTCGATGACAAATTCCCTCTGCTTAAAGTAAAGTTGCTTGCGGCAATTGACAAGATCTCAAGAAAGAACACATACCTGGCAGAGTTGAAACAGCTCGCTTGCGGTGAGTTGTTTTTGTGTAATTTTTATTTTATTACCTACTGGACTAGCTGCACCCCGCGGTGTTAATCGAGCTTACCGGGAATAAAAGTAGCCTGTGTCAATCCAACAGGTCTAAGTTGTCTCCATATCAAATTCCAGTTTTTTCGAGTTGTTATATTGGTAGTAACTACTCGTATTTGTAACCATAAATACATTTTATTACTCCAGCTATTTTGGTATCAGAGTTAGAATATGAGATGTCTCGAGTCAATCGAGTACAAAATAATAAAACAATTTTTCGAATATATTTTTTAATTACTTTGTAAATTATTTATTTTTCAGACCCAGATCCTGAAACGAGCAATCTTGCGGTTCTTCTGCTAATTCCGCATTTGCTTGGACCTACTATATAAGGAAAAAGAAAAGGTCAGCGGTAGAACTGCGCGAAAACTTCATCCTTCATATTGAAGAAGAGCAAGAGCTTCAAGAACAGCAGAAAACACGCCAGGAAAAGTACTTAGATCTAGGGTTAACAATTCAGCCATACATAATAATAGTTGCAGGCCCTCTGAAAAAAATTTCAGCCAGTTATGTGATTGTCGACAATATTGTTTATGAAATGCCAAACATTATTAAGGCCTCCTATTAATTATATTTGAACTAACGATACTCTTCTGTGGCAGTAGGTAGTTCGGTTTGTAATGAAATGGCTGGACTGGAATGGAATGGAGTGGAGTGGAGCGGAGTGGAGTAGAGCGGAGCGGAGTGGAGCGGAGCGGAGCGGAGTGGAGCGGAGCGGACCGGAGTGGAGCGGAGCGGAATGGCGCGGAGTGGAGTGGAGCGGAGTGGGGTGGAGTGGACTGGGGTGGAGTGGAGTAGAGGGGAGCGGAGTGGAGTAGAGGGGAGCGGAGTGGAGTAGAGAGGATCGGAGTGGAGTTGAGCGGAGTGGAGTAGAGGGGAGTGGAGTGGAGAGGGGTGGAGTGGACTGGACAAGACTGGACAAGACTGGACAAAACTGGACAAGACTGGACAAGACTGGACAAGACTGGACAAGACTGGACAAGATCGGACAAGACTGGATAAGACTGGACAAGACTGAATAAGACTGGACAAGACTGGATAAGACTGGATAGGACTGGACAAGACTGGACAAAACTGGACAAGACAGGACAAGACTGGACAAGACTGGGCAATCCTGGACAAGACTGGACAAGACTGGATAAGACTGGACAAGACTGGACAAAACTGGACAAAACTGGATAAGACTGGACAAGACTGAATAAGACTGGACAAGACTGGATAAGACTGTACAAGACTGGACAAGACTGAATATGACTGGACAAGACTGGATAAGACTGGATAAGACTGGACAAGACTGGACAAGACTGGACAAAACTGGACAAGACAGGAAAAGACTGGACATGAAGACTGGACAAGACTGAATAAGACTGGACAAGACTGGATAAGACTGGACAAGACTGGACAAAACTGGACAAGACAGGACAAGACTGAATAAGACTCCACACCGCTCCACTCCACTCCCCTCTACTCCGCTCCTCTCTACTCCACTCCGCTCAACTCCACTCCGCTCCCCTCTACTCCACTCCGCTCCCCTCTACTCCACTCCGCTCGCCACTACTCCACTCCACCCCACTCCACTCCACCCCACTCCACGTCACCCCACTCCACCCCACTCCGCTCCCCTCCACTCCACTCCGCTCCACTCCACTCCGCTCCACTCCACTCCACTCCACTCCACTCCATTCCATTCCAGTCCAGCCATTTCATTACAAACTGAACTACTGCCACAAAAGAGTATCGTTAGTTCGATGCTTTTTATCAACCGAACTACTGACACCAACATTTTGTACTAGTCCGGTCAACCAGGGGAGCGGAGTGGATCAGTAAATCAGTTTGTGAAAAAAATATAATAATTATACTTATTGTCGATATTTAATATGGTTTCACAAACTGATTTACTGATTTGACGCATGAAATTAACCTATGTACACAAATTATGTGTGCTGGTAATTATTTAAACTTACTTATTTCTTTTATCCAAGTAATATATGTCGAGATATTCTCAAAGCCCCACTCCTTTAAACAAGATTCCATATTGGTTCCTTTTCTTTTATATTAATAACGTACACAAGCGGATATTTCACGGAGCACGCACAGACTTGGTAAATGTATAAGGTCTATCTGTATATGTATAAGGTACATGTATATGTCGAGATATTTCTCAAAGCCCCACTCCTTTAAACAAGATTCCATATTGGTTCCTTTTCTTTTATATTTAGTAACGTACACAAGCGGATATTTCACGGAGCACGCACAGACTTGGTAAATGTATAAGGTCTATCTGTATAAATGTATATAATAAGGTACATGTATAAGGTCTTGGTATATGTATAAGGTCACTTAGATAATTTAAAGGTACATAAATAAAGTTGTTCATAATGATAAGTGTAAATATTTTGGTTTGTATTCAATTTATAAAAGAGTAAATATAAGAATTTGAGATGATTATTTTCAGACTAAGTTCAGTAGCAATTACCCTTGCCTCGAACCTTGTTTTAATTTACTTAATTCTAAAAATTTTAGATATTATATTGTTTGGGTATTGTACTTAAATTTTGGACTGAACTGACTATGTGCATATAAGGTCTGTCTGTTCATACACGAAATCTCTTAAGGGGTCATTGTACTCATCATTATGATGAACTTTTACTGTGGGACCAAAGCCTGAATCGCGATAAAAAAAATCAGCTGTTCCATACATTTTGACGAGTTAATGCGCACATATTGTAGGAAACAGTTGATTTTTTTTCGCGATTCTGGGTTTGGTCCCATAGTAAAAGTTGTTCATAATAATGAGTACAATGACCCCTTAAGAAGTTTCGTGTATGAATAGATAGACCTAATATATTAATTTACCTTTAAATTATTTAAGTGTAAATTTTTTGGTTTGTATTCAATTTATAAAAAAAGAGTAAATATAAGAATTTTAGTAGTTTAAAAGATGATTATTTTCAGACTAAGTTCAGTAGCAATTGCCCTTGCCTCAAACCTTGTTTTAATTAACTTAATTCTAAATATTTTAGATATTATTTTGTTTTGTACTTAATTATAAATATTGTACTTAAATTTTGGACTGAATTGACTATGTGCATATAAGGTGTGTCTGTTCATACACTAAATCTCTTAATAAATAAATGTCTCAAAGAAAATATTTTTTATTTCACGCCACCTGTTACTGTACACGTACAATACTAGTTACTGTACCTGTACAGTTACAGGTAATGTGAAGGATAATATTTTTTGTGTATGCTCAGTTACGGGTACGGTTATTGCCCAGTTACAAGTAACGTGAATAATAGTACTTTTTACTGTGCATGTACATTAAAAAGTACTGTCCTTCACATTACCTGTTACTGTGAAAATCATTACCCCTTACTGTGCATGCACATTAAAAAGTACTGTCCTTCACATTACCTGTTACTGTGAAAATCATTACCCCCTACTGTGCATGCACATTAAAAAGTACTGTCCTTCACATTACCTGTTACTGTGAAAATCATTACCCCCTACTGTGCATGCACATTAAAAAGTACTGTCCTTCACATTACCTGTTACTGTGAAAATCATTACCTCCTACTGTGCATGCACATTAAAAAGTACTGTCCTTCACATTACCTGTTACTGTGAAAATCATTACCCGCTACTGTGCCTGCACATTAATAGGTACTGTTTTTTACATTACCTGTTACTGTGAAAATCATTACCCGCTACTGAGCATGCACATTAAAAAGTACTGTCCTTCACATTACCTGTTACTGTGAAAAATCATTACCTCCTACTGTGCATGCACATTAAAAAGTACTGTTTTTTACATTACCTGTTACTGTGAAAATCATTACACCCTACTGTGCATGCACATTAAAAAGTACTGTCCTTCACATTACCTGTTACTGTGAAAATCATTACCTCCTACTGTGCATGCACATTAAAAAGTACTGTCCTTCACATTACCTGTTACTGTGAAAATCATTACTTCCTACTGAGCATACACATTAATAAGTACTGTTTTTTACATTACCTGTTACTGTGAAAATCATTACCCGCTACTGAGCATGCTCATTAAAAAGTACTGTCCTTCACATTACCTGTTACTGTGAAAACCATTACCCCCTACTGTGCATACACATTAAAAAGTACTGTCCTTCACAATATCTGTTACTGTGAAAATCATTACCTACTACTGTGCATGCACATTAAAAAGTACTGTCCTTCACATTACCTGTTACTGTGAAAATCATTACCTCCTACTGAGCATGCACATTAATAAGTACTGTTTTTTACATTACCTGTTACTGTGAAAATCATTACCCGCTACTGAGCATGCACATTAAAAAGTACTGTCCTTTACATTACCTGTTACTGTGAAAATCATTACCTCCTACTGTGCATGCACATTATAAAGTACTGTTTTTTACATTACCTGTTACTGTGAAAACCATTACCCCCTACTGTGCATGCACATTAAAAATAACGTCCGTCACATTACCTGTTACTGTGAAAATCATTACCCCCTACTGTGCTTGCACATTAAACAGTAACGTCCGTCACATTACCTGTTACTGTGAAAATCATTACCCCCTACTGTGCATGCACATTAAAAAGTACTGTCCTTCACATTACTTGTTACTGTGAAATTCATTACCCGCTACTGTGCATGCACAGTAAAATCAACTGTTTGCTTAGTCGTGTGACAGTTATAGGTACTATCATAGTTCAGTTATCTGAATTTCATTATTACTGTCTTACAAACAGTAAAAATAACCGACCAGAAAACAGTAGCAGATGCACAGTAAAATCTACTGTTATAACTCAACTGTTTTTTTTCAGTTACTGTTACTGCTTTGGACAATAGGCTCTATTTTTACTGTCCAAAACGGTGAATATTACCGAAAAATCGGTTGGTATTACCGATTTTTTTTTTCAGTGTGTACTGGACCCTAAAACATTGTAACGTGTAGAATAATGACAAAACGCCTGAACAGAGTGAGTTTCACCTCTCTTGTACGGAAGATACTTTAAAAAAAAACTAAACAATAACATCATTCAGATTCAGGAAAACTAATTCACTTTCCAGGAAAGTGTGAGACACAATAGTTAGCTGGTGCGAAAGGTACAATATTCATCCCTTTGTGCTCTAAACTTTAATCGATACATGTAAAAAGAATGTGCAAACCCTATCTCAGCTTCCCAATCGTGATAATGTTCGTTATAAACAATACGCAGAGCGTCCGCTGCATGATGCCAAGAAAGCGCGCGCTGTGTGCCCGAGCACCATCATAAGGGAGTAAATACTGTACGTGGTGTTCATTGTGCACAGATTACTTGGTTCTCTGATTATCACAAAAACGTTGCGCTCATATTTAAGAGAATGAAAAATTCTCTTTGAGAATTACCTTGTAATAATTAAATTAAAATTAGTTACATAATAATGTTTCGTCGGTCTTGATCATCATCATCTGCGTCTTTACTCATTGGCAAAGTTGGCTATCGGAGATTTGATCACGCCTTACAGCTGTCAAATTCAATTTGTTTTTATAAACGTGATCTGTGAGAGCTTGATCCGAACAACAACGGTACAATAGTGATTAGCACGGTCGTCCAGTGGTCCAATCACTGCGGATCAGATCGATCCACCCGGTCGGATCGAATGTCGGCTAGATTGAATCCCGCGACACGAATCACCGCGGATTACAACCGCTCGCTCTATTATTCAAACTCCTACCGAAGTGTGGGTGGCGCCCCAAATAGCGCGCATGATTTCCGTACTCAAAAAAAAAAGTACTGGTAAGGTAAGCTAAAATGATTAATCGATAATATGGTTCTATCAAAACAGCAAGGAGGAGTTGTGCGCGATAAAACAATAATTTAATGTAATTAATAATTTTTAATTTAATATGTATAATTGATAATTTAGCAATTAACTACAATTAATAATTTTGTCACAATTATTGTATGCCTAACATGGTGGAGCAGTGCAAGAGCACAACAACCTCTAGAACAACTTTTTAAACCGCTGTCTCACAATAAAGATCTTTGACTTTGACTTTGACTTTGAAAAAACGCAACACATCTGGTGACAGCTGGTGGCTACAAACTTAGACATACCAGATACCAACTTTATGATATTCAAAAATAGTAGTGAAATTATTCCATTTGAAACTAAAAAGTAAAAGTATTATTTTAATTTTTAGAAGTGGGCTAATGTTTCCACGCTGTCGCTGTGACTCCACCTGGCGGCGTAGCTACAAAACATGAATATTCAGCGTTCACTCAGAGCGGCGCGACGCTGTGTGAGCCAACAATATGCGACTCACAACAACATTAGACAAAATACGAGTCGCCGCTACCCATACACAGTCAGCTGAAGAAGGAAGTAACCATGAGACAAATTATTTAACCTCTATTTTCATACTTACATGAATCTTTTGGTGCGTGGCCAAATTGAACCTAACACCATCGCATACAACACCCTTTCTTCAATTGTTTTTGCTATTCAATACATTTCAAAAAACATTTTTTTATCACGACCAAAGAGCCGTAGCGCCTATCATGTCGTTATCACGCGCGCCCAAAGATCCATGTGAACCCATTGCGTTCAGTATCAAGGGAAGCCAATTCGTCAGTGTGTGCATAGCTTTACGTGGAATGCCAAGCTCGAAATATCCCACGTACAAGTAAATTTGAATGTAGGCACTTTCCCAATTGCGGCTTAGGCCTTAAGCCTACAGCGTTTTATTTACGTATTTACGGCCCCGTCGTGATGTGATTTGGTTTAAGTAGAAAATGTGCGGGTTACGTAGGACTTTGATTCACGCTTTCATAACAAAGTGGGTCCAATCATAATTTATTGTGTATTTTATCAGGTAAATCATTATTTCTATCCAAAATTTGTTATTATTTACAAAAAAGTGGACCCAATGTCGTTAATGTCAGTTACTTTTTTGACACGACATGAGCTCGAGATCCATAGTTATTACAAATCACGGATCGGAAGCAGGCACTGAATTCCGTTGACTCTTTTGTCAACTTTGAAGCTGTCAAAAGTAAAATGACATACTTTATTATTTTAGCGTTAATTAAATAAGACAAGATAATAAACATTGCTTAGCTATTATTTTAAAATTGGCATAAAATAACACCTCCGTGCAATCAGTTCCGATCTTCTAGTTTGCTGTATGATTATCGTAATTACAAAACTGTTACAAAAATAAGATTAGCTGCGGTATCCGAGCGGGGCGAGGAGGTGTGAGGCAGGCCCTCTCCCGATGCTGAATCGTGCGAAACTTTAAATTGAACATAATTCGCGCTAAGCCGCCGAATGCCGCGCCGCACCGCGCGCCACCATCCGGCCGACCGATGTGGTAACGGCTGAGAGCCGAAATACAAACGGTATACAATAACAAGGTGAAGTTATTCAATTCATGTCAATTATTTTATATAAAAAAGTTATCAAAGTATAAAATCTATTCTTACCAAGGGGTATCGTATTACCCAGTTACTCGATCAGTTGCTAGTCCTTCAATGTAAAATACTGGTGATTAGCTGCATCCGGTTAGAAAAATTTTTTTTCCAAAGATTGTTACTTATAAACTGACCCCTTATAGTTGGAAAAAATCTAGGCAGATGATGATGATTTATCAAAGTATAAAGTGTAAGAGCTCGCAATATCTTTTACGAAGAGTACAAAGTGATCAACATTCTTTTCACATAGTACTTATCTAGAAAATGCAAAGCACTTTTCATAAAAAATCCTAACGTCAGCCGTTTAAAAACGTCTTCATAATGGATGTAGTTAATCGCTTTACTGGGTCGTCAGTTAGAATGAGTGCACGAATCCTTCAGTGTATAAAATAAGTGTTGAAAGTTGAAATATCTTTGAATCCGCTCGGTTGGCGCGGTATCTGCGGCCGGCAGCCACTGTCAGCCACTGATAAAATTCACGACATAAGGAACTCAGAACATCCACTCCAGAAATCTGCAGCTTGGAAAACTGTGAATGCTGTGAAACAAATGACGTTATCGAGCTCGTGAATTCTACAGCATAGTTGTATGCAAATACTCTTGTAACACATAATATAATATGTATATTTTTTAAAAGCCAAACAAACGAGTCCACATCCGGACTACAAGAAGAATCTTTTGTTATCTGTGGGATCGTGTGGCTCTTCTGTTCGTATGCCTCCGTCGTCAAAACTCGGATACTCGCTAGTCAACCAGTAGACGGCGCGAGTTAAGCTTGCACTGAGTTTGCTGGATTTTGTGTTCCAGTTTCTGAGAGTCTGGGTAGGAAGTTAAGTGACTAGATTATATCACACCTTCGTAAAAAACGATTTCGAATGTTTTGAAAAAAAAATGCCAACTTATGATATTCGTTTCTTAAAAAGAAACAATTTCGAAAGAGGTAATATTTAGGGTTGTAATTTTTCGGCTGGCGAGCAGTTATTATTTTAGAAACTGTATACTCTGTATCATACTAGTTTAATATTCACAAAAAGAGACAAAGAACACAGAATAAACTTATGTTTACTTTATTAATAAAATATCAAATGAACCTTTGAAAGCCTGTAAGAGGATTACATTTGTCCGGGCTTTGACAGAGCAAAGTTCATCTAAAATTAATATTTACAATACAAATAGGTCCAATTTCCGAATACTGTTGGCGTTTAAAGATCATGAAAATCATGTGAAAATCTGTTGAAACAACACTGAAAGTTTCTTTTAACTCTGTAGGTACGTTTGGAAAAGGTATGTGCTTTTGTAATGTTTATCTACTATCATGCTATTAATCCTCTATAAAAGAACCTATAACAATTAGCTTATTGCCAACATTAAAACACTCAATGATATTATGATCATTATATCATCCAAACGCGTGATATTATGAATTTCAAAAAAAGAACATTCTCATGCAATGACATTTTCACCACCAGATCGCTAAAATTTTGAAAAAAGAACAATAATTCTTTTACTTATTAAGGTTTGTTTATTTTACATGCTTCGCAATTAGACTTTTCTTGAATTTACATAGTTCTTACAACACTGTACAACACCCTATGGTATGAGAATCTTTTATAGAGGATTCACATCATGATTGTAGATGAAGTCTTGTATGCAACTGTTATAATTAGGTATTAAAACACTCATGTGATACTATTATCACACTCGGCTACGCCTCGTGTGATAAACCCACATTCGTGTTTTAATACCCCTAATTATACAACAGTTGCATAAATAACTATTACGATTTAGCAAAACATAGTGGACTCACACAGGGATAAAGCTCGTTAAGGACTTGTGACTATCATTAGCCAAGAATCTGAAATTCAGTTTGGCTATTTCGTTCATTATCTGAAAATTCATGTTATTTTTAATTGTATAAAGTTGAAGTCATCCTTCTGAAGCAGTCGGATAGAAACAAACAAGTTGTTCTTTATTTTCAGTATTTGCTACTACAACAAATTCCATAAGTCAGTTACTGTGGGACAGTTTAAAACCTACATGAAACGTGACCGTATAAAAATAGCATTATTATTACAAAACTAAGGACTTCGTTGAAAACAAGGACATATTGTCAATGATTCCATCTGCACCTGCAGCTACCCTGCCAGATTAGAACAACACTAATGATAGTGATATTTTAAGTAAGTAGAATGAAGATACTGAAATTTTGATTGTGTTGTTCGGGAGCTATGCGCGTACAGACATACTAAAGCGACTTTGTTTTATACTATGCAAAAATTTTTATTGCGAGTTTTGTGTTTCCGAAGGATGCCGATCACTCGCAGCGCATACTTTTCCAATAAGATCCGTGCGTGAATACTTGGTGGTTCCCGCGGGAACGTCGGTCGGCAGGAAACTGGAGTGCGACCGTTTGTCAAAATGTTGCCGCGACCGACGATTATCTTTTTATTGAATTTTGTAACTTTTACAATAAATAACCAACTATTACTGGAAAAAAAAAGTTCTATTGTGTTTGAAAAATTGGTTTAAATTACATTTTACACTTGAACGATCTTTGAGTTTTGATTGCACAGAAAGCTAACGTGAATGAATATGGATAAATAATTAGCAGAGTCTTTTTTTTATGATGGTTATAACAAATCTAACTTATGTTATAAATGCGAACGACGATGTGGATAATTTTCAACGAACACGCAGGAAAAGTTGCTGGTAAAAGCCAGGACTATAAACAACCCAACCTAATTATATTATAACAAATCTTAAATTGATTATCTCTGAACAACTTTGAACCCAAAAGTCCAATAAACGGATGCTATAGAATATGATTTTATACTAGTAGGTATATAAATGTATATCGATAAAATATTTCTCCATACAAATTCGCGGACGATCGCTAGTGAATGAAATTCATGAAAGTTGAGCGCATTCCTGTGAAAAGTTCCCGAATTCTACTTTCTGTTTGATCCAGTTCATAACGATTATGATTCTATTGAATTATAAGTTATCGACGTCGACAACTCTTTGGATTTACATTTTAATTAATTCAGAAGTGACGTCATTGTATTGTGAAGGGTTCAAATTGGGATTTAAATGCTACTACTGAGTTGAATGTTTACTTAGATTTTGGTATCAATACTAGCTTTAAACATACCACAAAAAAATTAGACATCTGTTCAACACTTGACTAAAAAAACTGTCAATGTCAAATCGACATTTCACTTTGATATAAGGTTCGTTTTGCAGTGACACTTTTTTTAGACAAGTGTTCAACAGATGTTTAAGGTCAAACAAGTCAACATTTTTTCCATAGAAACTTCGTTGGGGTTTTACTCCACTATTTGACAAGGTACATCCAAAATTAAACATGGTATCGTTTTGCCTCATTATTAATTTTGTCTGTACGGAAGCACAATTGTAAAATATGAAGCTATTAAAAAGTTACGAGCTTCTAAAGATTCGTTTGTTTTGCTAATTTTAACACAACTTTAGGTGTAAATTAGAAGCTAAAGAAGCATCAAATTTACAAAACGAAGTCCGTACCGACACAGCAAATTTATCGAAGAATTGAATAAATTTTATTTGAAATTAATTGGTGCAGTGGATTTTTCATAAAACCCCTTCTTCCAAATTTTTTTATTTATTTATTTTTATTTATTTATTTAGAGTCACCAACATTTGATTACACCATTGTTAAGTACCAATACTCCATAGAATCCGCAAATTAAGGGAAACTCACGCAATACCTAATCAACATTGCATCAGCCAGGCGACAGGAATGAAAACGCTGATGTCGCACAACGTGACACACGACGGCGACCGGATGATGGCACCAATTTCCACATATTTCCTCACTTTTGATTCCAACTTCGAACAATTGTCACCTCAATTTATATTTTAATGTAATACTGTAATAAGTTTAATAAATAGTTGCAATTTAATTTCGGTTTTTTTTGCAACTTGCCCGCCGGTCTGACTTAATTGGCGCAGTCGGTAGGATCCTCGTGGATTCCTACAAAACTACCATACGATTATCCTGGTAGTTCGCGGTTCGAGGATCCGAATCTACACGTCGAGACCAGCAGCAGCAAGGGTATCCGAGCATCGATACGAGCGAGAAGGCCGAAATGAAACTGTGAGTACATTAAAATCTTTTAGTGGATTGCTCATTCCTTATCTTTTAAGTTATCCTGTCTTTAAACTTTTCCAAAATTTTCCATCCGAGAGAATCGCGGAGTGTTAGGTTAGAGAGTAGGCAGAGTAATAGAAATAGTGCTTTAGACCTCAATAGACAATTAAATTCAAGTTGTAATTTAAGTGAAGATAAAATGGCCGATTTGGACCACATATTTAAGGCTCTTAGATTAGTACCCGAGTTCGACGGGAATGTTAATGTTCTAACAAGATTCATCCGGTTGTGTGACGAATTAATAGACGAATTTGTAACAAAACTTGACACCCCGAATAAACTTCATGAGATTGCTCTAATTAACGGAATACTAAATAAAGTAACGGGCCCCGCCGCACGTTTGATTAACTCTAATGGTGTCCCATCAGATTGGTCAGGCATACGTAAAGCTCTTGTCAATAATTTTTCGGACCAAAGGGATGAAACTGCGTTATATAACGATCTAGCATTATTATCTCAAGGCTCTGACAGCCCTCAGGAATATTACGAGCGTTGTCAGAACATATTCAGTACACTCATGACATATGTTACCCTGCACGAAACCATAGCTACAACCGTCGAAGCGAAGCGGGACCTTTACAAAAAGCTAACCCTTCAATCTTTTGTACGCGGTCTTAAAGATACATTGGGCTCACGTATTCGTTGCATGAGACCTGAAAGTATCGAGAAGGCGTTGGAATATGTTCACGAGGAGCAAAATGTAGTTTATTTACAACAACGTAACAGCCAAATTCCTGATAAGAAATTAGCTCAACAAGCCACGTCACAAAAACTACCCCCTAACCAGAATTTCAATCTTCCGCCACCTAAACCGTTTATGTTTAATATGCCGGGACCTTCTAGGAGTTCTTTCGGACAGCCGATGATGTCACAGGGACCTCCACAATGGCGACCTAATTTTAACCATCAGAACCAGCCTGGTCCATCACGCACTCAACAAATATTCCGTGCTGCACCCAATAATTATAATCAGAATAATGTATTTAGATTTCCACCCCGTAACCCGGCACCGCAAGGCAACCCCCAACAGCAACGACCTATGAGTGGTGTTAGCCACTATGTGTCAAAACCGTTGCCACCCAGTAACGCTGTGAAAGGACATGACTGGTCTAGGTCGGGTAATCCCCCGCCTAGCAACTATTTTAAAACAAGAGAGATGAATTTTAATGATTTTTCCGATTATTACGACTATAACGATTATTACGGCGGTTATTCTTATTACGAACCTTATGACTATTATATTGAGAACTATTATTCTGATTATGACCAAGTGTGCTACCAACAACCGGAAATAACACACAATGCAGCCCCTACCGAGGACTCTAATAAACTCGAAAGCCCTTCAGGTACTAATAGCGAGGATTTTCAGACGTCTCGAAAGTCAGACAAACCAAAATAGAGGTCAATCTGCAAACCCAACGCACACTACCTTACTTGCAAATCAAGGACCCCCCTTTAAAGCTTTTAATTGACACAGGCGCTAACGAATCTTTTATTTGTCCTAGCGCATTAGAAACTTATTTTCCTAATGTTGAATTGAAATATGATCCGTTTGAAGTTTGTAATGTGCACGCGACGACGCGTAGCAATTACTCAGTAACTATACCTTGTTTCCCAGAAATAAATGATAAGGATGATGTCACACTATTCGTCTATAAGTTTCACGATTATTTCGATGGGTTAATCGGATCAAATTTATTAGATAAGTGGGAAGCTACCATTGATTTTAAGACTAAATCTTTAATTACTAAGAATGCATCCAACCCCATACAGGTTTACGACTCGCGTAATGCAAACTTATATGAAGAAATAATACCTGCCAATTCTTCCAAATTAGTTAGGTTACCAGTTAATTCTCAAGACGGGGAAGTTATTATTCCGGAGCAAGTTATCTCAAACTGTCATATTAGCGAATGCTTAACTACCGTAAAGAACCATAGGGGCATAGTAGAGATACATAACCCCACGCGAAACGACGTTATATTTTCTATGGATCGCCCGGTGTGTGCGCAACTTTATAATCACGAGTGCAAACGTACCGAACAAGTGCCTCAGCGCGTAAAGGAAGTACTATCGCGTCTGCGCACTAGTCATTTAAATGAAGAGGAGCGCATTAACTTGGAATTATTATGTGCGCGTTATGCGGACGTATTTTATTTAGAGGGCGAGAACTTAACGTTTACTAACCAAATCAAACATTCTATTAAAACAACCGATGAGATACCGATTCACACTAAAAGCTACCGTTATCCTTTTGTGCATAGGCAAGAAGTCCAAGAACAAATTAGTAAGATGTTAGCTCAGGGAATAATCCGACCATCCGAGTCTGCGTGGAGCTCACCTATATGGGTTGTACCCAAAAAGGCTGATGCCTCGGGTAAGACTAAATGGCGAGTAGTAATAGACTTTCGGAAATTAAACGAGAAAACTTTAGATGACAAATACCCTATCCCTAACATTGCGGACATTTTGGACAAATTAGGTAATTGTCAATACTTCACAACCCTGGATTTGGCCAGTGGTTTTTATCAGGTGGAGATGGACCCCAAGGACATCCCCAAAACCGCTTTCACTGTTGAGCATGGCCACTTTGAGTTTTTAAGGATGCCAATGGGATTAAAGAACAGTCCATCCACTTTCCAAAGGGTAATGGACAATGTACTAAAAGACCTTCAAAATAACATATGCCTGGTCTATTTAGATGACGTCATCGTTTTCTCTACGTCACTACAGGAACATATGATCAACCTGGAAAAAGTATTTAACAGATTGCGACAGTCCAACTTTAAAATACAGATGGACAAGTCCGAGTTCCTCAAACTCGAGACAGCCTATCTAGGTCATGTTATCAGCAGTGATGGAATAAAGCCAAACCCGGATAAAATATCGGCAATCAAAAATTACCCGCTTCCGAAAACCCCCACTGAGATTAAAAGATTCCTAGGACTTCTTGGCTATTATAGGAAATTTATACCGGATTTTGCAAAAGTCACAAAACCTTTGACTCAGTGTTTGAAGAAAGGCTCAAAAATTACTCTAGATCAAAATTATATTCAGTGTTTCGAAAAATGTAAAACTTTACTAGTTAATGATCCCATTTTAAAATACCCGGACTTTACTAAAGAATTTATTCTTTCCACTGACGCATCGAATTTAGCCATTGGAGCCGTTTTATCGCAAGGTACTATAGGTTCGGATAAGCCCATTGCTTATGCCTCCCGGACCTTGAATAGCAGTGAAATTAATTACAGCACGATCGAGAAGGAGTTACTGGCGATTGTCTGGGCCACAAAATATTTCAGGCCGTATTTGTTCGGTCGGAAATTCAAAATTGTAACGGACCATAGACCCTTGCAGTGGGTTATGAATATCAAAGAACCCAACTCGCGCCTCACACGTTGGCGACTTAAATTAAGTGAGTTCGATTTTTCAGTAGTATACAAACAAGGTCGATATAATACAAATGCGGACGCGTTATCACGAATTGAGTTACATAATGAAGAGACTAGTTCGCTTATCGCTAACCCTACCGAAAAGCCTCCTTCCTTAGATCTCTCAAGGACAGCTACGGTACATACTGACGCGGAGAACCCGATACTGGAAATACCTATAACGGATTTTCCTCTCAATAAATATCATAAGCAAATTATTTTTACAGTTGTCGATGACGTAAAGAGCCGCCCTTCCGTTTCAAAGCCCTTTGAATCGCATGTTAGGACACATATTCAAATTTCCAAAAATAATCTCGAAGAAGATATCGTAAACGCCGTTAAGGAATATGTTAACCCCAAGGTAAAGACCGGTATACTCATTAAACCCGCATTAGCTATGTATGAAATTATTCCCGTTATTCAAAATCAATTTAAAAGTTCATCCATGGATTTGGTATTAACAAAAGTCGAATTAGATAACGTAAAGGATTACCTAAAACAACAAGAGATAATTCGCAATTACCACGAAGGTAAGACGAACCATCGAGGGATTAACGAGTGTTACATGTCTTTATCCAGCAAGTATTATTGGCCTAAGATGAAGGAGCATATAATGAAATACATAAATGAGTGTAATATTTGTGGTCAGGCCAAGTACGATAGGAACCCAATAAAACAAAAGTTTCATATCGTACCACCTCCAACCAGACCCTTTGAGATAGTCCACCTTGATCTTTTAAGTGTCGAAACGCATAAGTATCTCACAATCATTGATGCTTTTTCAAAATATGCTCAGGCCTATCACTTGAAGGACGCAACAGCAGTCAGTGTCATTCAAGCCCTTTTAGTATTCAGTACCCATCACGGAATTCCCTTAACTATTGTAACAGATAGAGGCCCGGAATTTACTAATCAATTATTTTTAGAATTTATACGAATACATAAAATTCAACATCATAAAATTTTGGCATATACACCTAATGAAAATGGCATGGTAGAAAGACTACATTCCACATTATTAGAACACCTGCGCGTGTTGAAATTAGAGCACCGTGGGGAATCCGTAATTAACTTAATGCCATATGCGATCTTAGGTTACAATAGCTCTATTCATAGTTTTACGAAGTGCAAACCTTTAGATATAATCACCGGCCACTTAGATCCACGTGATCCGTTAGATATTAATGTTTCGGATAATATTCTACAATTATATTCACAGGAACACCGTAATAAAATGCAAAAAGTCTACGAAATTATCAATGAGTCATCGCTTCATGACCGTACACGTATTACCGAAAATCTTAATAAAGATAGGGAGCCCGAGCAAGAGTATAGCCCAAATCAGCAAATTTTTGTACGGAACCCTATGGCGAACCGTCACAAATTAGCCCCCAGATTTACGCGCGATACTGTTTTAGCCGACCTACCAATCCACATTTATACTAAAAAGAAACGTGGACCTGTTGCCAAGTCCCGCCTGAAAAGGGTCCCTAATAGTTCCCGATTGTTACAGGATAATTCCACTGATCCTGAGCCTGGCCCAAGCGGAAGAGATAATATTAAATAGTTTGGATAATGGACCTGGCATACTACCTTTCATGTTAGGAAAGACTAAAATCATTTCCCACTATCATTCATTCATCCAACCAGTTAATTTAGATGTCATGCGTAAGAATATAAATGTAGTTAAGAAACAACTGGATTATATTTCACCTGAATTCCATAATAAGACGCTATCATTATATGAACCACACATAGAGCATCTTAATAGCAAAATTTCATTATTATCCGAGCAACTAGAATTATTTCAGTCTAATCGCGTTAAAAGAGGCCTTATAGACGGATTAGGTTCTGTTATTAAGAGCATCTCCGGAAACTTAGACTACAGCGACGCCATTCGTTATGATAACGCTATTAAAACCTTACAGGAAAATGATAATAAAATCGTCACAGAACTGAATAATCGTGTGAGTTTAAACAAACACTGGATGTCTGAAAATTCGGACGTTCTGCACAAATTAATAGAAAACCAAAATAAAATCAAGGACGCCGTAGACAGTATTTCAATAGGTAATTTACGTAGCGAACAAGACATAGTTAAATATGCCCATCTGGCTCAGTTCTTATTAATGCTAGCTGATAATATTGAAACATTATCCGACGAACTACTTAGATTAGAAAACTTACTAGCTTTTATACGTGCGAAGAGCACGCACTTCCTTATGTTTAAGTTAAATATGTTTAATAGGATGATAGAACAGTTGATTGCTCTCTATGGCAGAGAACAAGTACTGAATATTAGTTTTAGGGAATATTTTGATATCATTAAGTTGGGTTATTACTATAGCGGTCAGAACTTAATACTGGTTTTCAAACTCCCGGTTGTCTTTCCCTCTACCTATGAACTATATAAATTATCCATAATCCCTAATAAAGATAACAAAGTATTAATCCCTTCCTATCCCCTCCTGGCAATTCATGACAAGGATTTTATGTACATAGAGGCAGAATGCCCGAAGTCCAGCCAATACTATCTCTGCGAGGACAACATAAACCACCGCTACAGGAATCAAGGGGACTGCATCCACCACCTGATAACTACGCAGCAAGTTGACGAATCCTGCCAGTTCACCACTACCCAACTTAAGACGGAAGCTGTGGAAGCACTCGACGATCGTCACTACGTAGCGAGCTTTCCTACACCCACGAAGATTCGTTTATCTTGCTCTGAAACACAATATAACATCGTGCACGGAAGCTATCTAATCACCATTCCAAAGGGATGCGTTGCACAAACCCCAGCGCTCACCTTGGCAAATAAAGATGACCGTATCAAGGGACAAGTACTGAAAATTATGAACATTCCATTCCAAGACGAAGCCGTCTACAACCTAGAAGCCCGAAAGCTAACTCTCAACACTGCAGATCTCCGCAGCCTCCATGTCGCTACCCAAGAAATATCTATGGAAACACCGTTGAAAATAAATCAAGCCGATATTCATAGCGTGTATTACACCATCACACCGCTATACTTAGTACTATTAAGTGCAAGTGCACTGGGCATTGGCTACGCGATACGAAGATACATAAACCAGCGCTCGCAAAAAGCGATTACTGAACATCAAACCAGTGAGATTGAATGCGGCGAAGTTTATGCTGAGATCAACAATCATACTGCTGCACCTCAGCCGAGATTATCAGCGCTATTATCGAACCTGTCAAACAATAGTCGCTGATCTTCGGGAGGGAGATGTTAAGTACCAATACTCCATAGAATCCGCAAATTAAGGGAAACTCACGCAATACCTAATCAACATTGCATCAGCCAGGCGACAGGAATGAAAACGCTGATGTCGCACAACGTGACACACGACGGCGACCGGATGATGGCACCAATTTCCACATATTTCCTCACTTTTGATTCCAACTTCGAACAATTGTCACCCCAATTTATATTTTAATGTAATACTGTAATAAGTTTAATAAATAGTTGCAATTTAATTTCGGTTTTTTTTGCAACTTGCCCGCCGGTCTGACTTAATTCCATAACAATAAAAAATATACAAACAAGAGGGCATGAACTTAAGTGTATCAAACAATTATAGGTAACTACAGCGTTCACAAATACGACGTACTATTTAAGAAGTGCTTAATTGCTATCTTGTATAATTTAGTATAATATTCACGGTGGATTAGCCAATATACATTTAAATATTTTAGATCGGAACCGACCAAGTGAGTCAAAATGAATATCAGTAAGATCACAATATTTATTGACCATTCTACAAAGTCGCGGTAAAGGTGAGTTTGCACCAAAAACGGTTTTACGGGGCGGTGGATACAGAGGTGTGATACGACTTCGTGGGTATCGGGATGGTGCTCTATACTTTACTCTTCTTACTAATTCTGGGCAGTCTACACCATTGTTTAAAATTCTGTGAATGAAGAGACAATCGGATAATTCCTTTCGACCGGATAGGGAAATCATATTAAGTTGTGACAATTTGTTTAAATATGATGTTTTTTTCTTTATTTTGTTCGATTTGTGTACCAAATGCCACATGAATCTCTTCTGAATACGTTCTTATCGAAGGGAATGTACTGCAAAGTGTGGTCTCCACACAACGCTGCAGTAGTCCAATATACTCCTCACTAGACTATTATACAGCATAATTTTTGGTCTGCAAGTGCGAAAAATTTTACAATTTCTTATAATAAAACCCAACATCCTGGAAGCCCTTTTTATAATACATTCTAGATGGGGCAGGAAAGTCAGCTTCTGGTCAAACAGTACTCCAAGATCATTTATTTGGTCCACAAATTGGACCAAATCACCACATATGAAATAGTCACACTCTATGAGATGGATCTTCCGTGAGAATTTCACGTGAAAACACTTCTTCCCATTCAAATCCATACCATTGCGGTTGCACCATTCAATCAGTCTATTAAGATCGCTTTGTAGTAATGCTGCATCCATAACTGATTCTATCATTCTACCGAATTTCAAGTCATCCGCGTACATAAAACTCTCAGAAAATTGAAAACATGCTGGCAAATCATTTATAAACACATAAAAAAAGATGTAATTTTCCAAAGGCTTATTCGTATTTTTTTACGCGCGCCTTTTACTCTGAATGATCGTGCATCTCACTGAATAATGTTTTCCCCTGTTTTCTCCACGGGGTGATGACGCTCGCGCACACATGTACAATATGGCTCGATTTCCGATGCAATATCATGGTTTTTGACCATGCCTGTCAGTGAGTTCGAGCTCGCGACTAGCGCCGCCTTAAGTTTTTGTATTACTACACATAAAAGTTAAAATGTCATTTAAGATTTAAGAAGAAGATTTAAGACACGTACCCAACATACTACTTTTAGGTAAACTAAATATAAATAATTAGAAGAAATAATTTGCTTTTAAAATTATCATCATCACCAGTCGCAAGACGTCCACTGTTGAACATAGGCTACCTTCTAATCTGTGGAATGCTAAAAGTACCGGTTTTCCACTTGCTTTCAAAAGTTATATTGTAATCCAGTCCTCGACCTGAATGATTAGCGGACGCTGCTGCCAGCCCTCGACGGCTGAACGCAGTTTAAGGACATACTCAGGGTCCTCAATAAAATAACATAACTGAGAGTTAAGTTATTACCAAATATCAATTAGTGAGAAAAACAATTAATAATAACAGACGCGTGCATGAGGTCGCTACATAAAACTCAACTAGCCCACAGCGCTTACAAAAATATTAACTGTTTTAATAAAAAGACCGCTATTTAAACGCTACCGTTCCACGGTGGCGCTAGTTTTATTCCTGCATTTAATTTTTGCCCTTATCGCAATGCAATACGGTTTACAATTACAAAAACTAGTAATCAAAAGTATTCAGCAACAATATTCGTGAAACGACCGAAAACTAATTTCAAACATTTACAAGCATCTACAACCCGCTTGCCTAATTTAATTATTAATCGAAATTCGCACAACAGGAATAAAACAAAGCCACGTTAATCTGTGCAAAACACGGTCTCATATTCAATTATGTCCGAAACAAGCGAATTCGAAATGAGGCGCTTACCTATAAGACTATGCCCATAAAAGTTTAACAGGAACATAGCAGCAGAGAATCAATTGGACTACTGGTTTATTGGAACATCTGTGCCGTGAAAATTTTAGCCTGTGTCGCGTAGCGGCGCGGAGTATGGCATCTCCCGCCATTCGCGAGTTCGGAGCGTAGGCGCGCGGTCCTTTGCTACGGCGTAGAGGCGCTACGGCTACGCCATCGGAAATTATTTCGCGGGTGAACTTTTGTGTTGAATAGTTTATTATGAGCGAGTGCTACGGAATGTTAGCCCGAGTTACTTGAACATTGAGTTAGCGCCGCCGACATCGACACGATACCTGTAAGTGTATTGTTATGTATTGTTCCGACAGGGGCAGGGGCCACTCAACTGTACTGGTAACATCAGAAAAAAATGTGGGCATTCCTGTTTATTATAAAAAAAATATGAAGACGAATGTGGTATTATTTTATTGAATTATAAGTTCATGCTGTAACTATTATTGGCTGTTATAAGAAATATAAAATAAGTTTTTACCTTGTACTGAAACTTTAAACTTAATCAAGCTTTTAAAAATGATTTTATTTTTTACTTTTGTCGTTCGACTTTAGATTTTTATTGTTAACTTTAGAAACAAAACTTTTCAGTATACGTTATTAACTAAGTTGGATAAAATAAAGTTACCTACTTTTATAACTTCCTGAAACCAAAACTAATATCAACAATTAAAAGCCCAAAATTAAGTGCAGAGGCCAAGCAAGGCTTTGAGTACAAAGTACTTCGGTGTTAGAGTCGCGTCGAGTTAGCGCGTCCACTTCCGCGGCGCGACACAAAAGAGCGCTAAATAATGAAAGCGATGTTACCGCGGTCACTTGCCACGCTTTATTGTTGCCGAATAAATTATGAAGGAACTATGAAATCTTGATTTTTACGAATGAGTTACTTGTAGTGGTACATCATTAGATTTGGTTTATTTAATTACCATGTTGTTGTTCAGGGATGTCAACAGATTCAATTATTCATCATCATCATCAGCCTATAATGTTCCCACTGCTGGGACACAGGCCTCCTCTCTGTGAGAAGGAGTGGGCCATAATCCACCTCGCGGGCCCAGTGCGAGTTCGTTGATTTGGATATCAATCATTATTACGAATAGTAGGTGCTTATTGGATCCAAAAAACTGAGGAAATTGAAGGAAAATTAATGTATTTTTAGTTAGTGTTATAGAGCCTTATCGTTAGAAAATACCAAAAAATACATTTATATGTCAAAAAATTAGATAAATGTTAAAACGTTGAATCTACGGACCGGCACAGTTCACAATTTCACGCACTAGTATATTGGACGTCGCAAACTATCCTCGCATCAATCAACTGCTGATACCGAATCTTTAGTACGACAACAATTCGTATCGCGTCGTGTAACATGACACTTGACATATTAAACTACGAGTATGTTCAGTTAGTCGACACTATGAATACGCCACACTTGGAATTTAATGAGACATTCATTGAGCTTGATTACATTTACGTTATGTTTCAGATGTTTAACCTGACATTATGAGGATAATTTTATACACACCTTATGTAATTTGAATAATGCTACGAATTTAGATTTTTTTTTCACAGTATAAAGTAAAAGTACTGAGTACTAAGTTCCTTAGTTTTAAAAAGGTAGGTGTGATTTATCACACCTACCTTTTTAAAGTTAAGGAAATACTGTTCAAATATTTACGACTATAATGAGCAATTTATGATCGTTTTTAAAAAAAACTTTGCGATAATCCGCAAATGTTAAACTTTATTCAAACAGCTAGCGGGCCAATGCCAAATATTTTAGATTTAGCATTTTTCAACGCAGGTATTGTTGTGCTAAATAAAATTACCAAAACAAAATAACTTGGAATCATTTAAGTTGGAAACTAACAGGCTGGTATGATAATGATCCAATGTGACACAAAGCACACAAGTTTTACCTCCAACCAACATCTTCGCTCGTTCAGCTTCGAACACGTTGGATAAATGCATTATCTAAGTTAACTTAAGTTTATCCCATTTGATGGCAGGTTGGCTTCACGTTGACCCAACGCTCGTCCAACATGTGGTCCAACACGCTCCTCGCATTGCTTCTGATCGCTGTAGCTGGTAAGTACACAGTAATTTAGTCATTTTAGTAGAAGTTATTAAATAGCATATTCATATTAAAAAAAAAGGTTTATCGACAGCTTCTGTATTCAATAAAGTTTAGATATAAAATTGGCTTTATTACGACTAGGATTTATTCAGACGCCAATTACTACTGGTTAACTAGCGTTCACAAAAATAAATGATAACTTTTTAGAAAGAAACAATGGTAAATAAATAGATACCGAAATTATTACCAATGCCAATGGTTCATATTTTGTAACTGATAATCTAGGATCGAAAAAACAATGTTTATTAAACAAATAAGGAGAATATTGAAATACTTACGAGTACATAAAGTTTTCGTGGAATACTTATAGCATTTCAGAAAAAAATGAAAATATGAATCCTGAAAGCGAAGAATAACATGCTAAAGCTTTTGTTTTTACGTCTGCATGGACAGTATTCCCAGAATATGCATGAGAATTAAAAAAACAATACAATACAGGAACATTTACTAGTAAACGCGATGACAGCGCCTTTACTGACTTTGCGTATTATTAAGAAGTAGTTCGCTACCAAAAGAGCCGACCACCATCAAACCGACAGAGGTACGGTCGCCCTGTGCACATGCATGGGCGGGTTCACGACACTGGCCTCGACGGCTGCTCTCCACATAATTACTAAATGGGATGAAGGTACAGGGGACAGCGCGCCTTGTCAAGAGTTTCGAGAGGTCTTTTGAGTTTAATTGATTAGTTCATCGGTCGATGGCAACTAAATGCGGAGCCTACATTTTGTTGAGCAAACACTTGTGGACGCTGTGACGACGGCGTTCGGCGTACCCACTTGATTTTGTGTTCCTGTTCTTACTACCATTATCTTCTTTAGGATCTTAAATAAGTATAAAAAAAATACTTTTTGGTTTCCGAAGAATAAATTATCATTTTATGGTAATTTTGACTTTCAAAAGTTTTAATCTGTTCTTGAACAAAATCAAGCTTTATATTTAAAAGTTTGTGTTATAGCCTATTCATCTCAAACATGAAAAGGCTACAACACAAAACAAAGAAACTGCCACTCGAACAATATTAACATAATTATAGATTTTTCATGACACACCAAAGAACAATCTTTTTGACTTCAATTAACGATTTACGTAACATGTCGCTATGAACCTCTCAGCTCCACTCTCCAGTTCTTCTGAAGAGGTCACAAACACATAACATCACAGTTCCGCTGCATCCAACGAATTCATTCATCAATCCTGATTTGTAGTTGGACACGTTTTACTAAACAAACTTCCACAAAGCTGCCACAAACGGTAATCAACCTTAATGTCAAGCAATAAAAACGAATGCCATGGCATGAAAAGAGTTTGCTTTATTAACGGCATTGAAATAAGAGCTTTAAGAGGATGTTGATATGGTTCGATTTGCAGTGTTGGGGTACTATTGCGGCTATTAAAGCAGCGTATTCATATTGTAATAACTTGGAAATGTTTTTGATAATTCAGTTAGTAATGGACGCGGTGTTAGGCGGAATATTGTCAACGAAGCGATTTACATAACCTTTTGTAATCGCTATCACAATGATCTGGTCATCCAATTTACATTACACTGGATGTTCAAGTTTGAGTGCTGCTTCTATGAGATTTGTAACGACACCATTATAACTTGAATACTTAAAGATAAGAGTGCTTAGACTAGTATTGTTAGGGCTTTATGCCAAGATCTGTTTAACGTTTGGTCTGTTTAACACTGCGGCTTATCAAAATACCATTTTTTTGTGCAAAACAACAACCACACAACCCATACCAATTCTCGGAACTTTTTCAGTTAGCTATTAAGTCCTAAAAAATACTCAGTATTTATTACAGATATTATCTGCATTAACATAAAGAATGCCAAAACATTAAATCTATTTGAGTATAGGTATCGCAGCGCCTATCTAAACATACGAGTAAATGAGTCTTAGATAATACATAATATCTGTAACGGCTAATTAATTACAGTCATACGGGTCGATAGCAACGCGCACTGAGGTCGAGGGTGACCAGCACAGTGTGGCCACGTTGACATAATGAAACCACTCTCGCCATCGAAAACCACGTTACACAATTAGTGTCAGCTGATATTCGTAGATTTTGGTAGTTTTTAAGGGCGTTGAGAAGACTGACAGTGAGTCTTTCCAAAATAAGATGAAGAAGTACTCAAAACTGGTTTGCGAAGGTTGGATTAGCGGTTGGTCCATTCAAAATATCGATATACAGAAGCATCCAGTCTGGAATACCTCAGCATATTTGAAAAATACTGTTTCTATGTTTTCATAATTGTAGTCAACCAAAATGAAACAAAGGTTAAATATAAAAAAAATGACTAAATAAAATTAGTTCGAAAGTCGTAGAGCAAATCGACATTGGATATACATAATTCCGTGCACATGAAAGAGATGTGCAGTAACACGGACATGTGAATAAAAGATGTGGTGGCATAAATATTGGCATTACAAGCCGCGGGACAATCTGCATGTGCATTAGTATATAGAGTAGGTGTCGGTGGCGAGCGATGTCGCGCGCGTGATAGTGTGCGGTCGGCCTCAAGTGTGCGCGGGAGCGAGAGCGGGAACTAATAAAATACGAGTAGGTTAACTATTTAGAGTTGTTTTAAGTGGGCCCAGATTATGATTTTACAAGAAGTAATTGGTTGATAATATGAAAATTACTGTAAATCTTTGTGACTAACGCTCATCTTTTAAACTTACAAGGCCACGAACCAAAAAAGAAGTGAAAAAGTATATTGACGGCACAGTTATCGTAGTGGCTGAGCGATTGGACTACTAGGTACGCTGCCTGTCGCGGGTTCCATTCCTACACGGGGCAAATATTTGTATGACCTACAATTAGTATTTGTTTCGGGTCTGGGTATTGATGTATGTAAGTTTATAATTATGCTAGTAAACGCACACACGACACAAGATAAATTCCAAAAGTCCCATGCTTTAAAAATGTTGATACAATTTGTATGAATTTGAGAATCGTAATCATTTTAAAGATCGAGAGATCACACACTGTACGATCTGCCTTTTATATCAAATTAATAAATAGTACTTTGAAGTTTCATGCAGTAACCGCTTAGCGCTCATAGTATCCAAGAATACTTGTAAACCCATGTTACAATCGTGTAGTTTGAACGTGTCGCAGACAGATTGGTTTTAATATTAAAGGCTTATATCCGCCTCGGAGGAGGACGATTGTTCTCCAGTGAACGGAATGCTCTGCATGCATTCAATATGTGGGTTTGTGCAGAAGGACCATAGAACGGCGCATACAAAGAAAGTACAAGTTTAAAATAACGCCTTAAAATAATGTATTATGATAATCACAAAATATGTTAGTCCCATACAATCAAAGTTATCACACAATTGCAGGAACTTTAGTCTATTAAGGCATTCAAAGAAAATACTTTCACATTCTGGAATTTGAACCTGAAATGAAATAGCCCTCGAAATTATAACCACTAGAAGTAGTAAATAGGGGTCGACTCTAAACAGTGTTATATTAAATTTATATTCGTGCAAAGGAACTAAAACACACTCGTGCAAACATCTAGAATCAGAACAAATAGGCCTCTACAAATATTTGTCTCGTATTTGTATAGTACCCACACATCCCAAAAGGTCGTCGAAATCACGCATTTCCTCTGCGCGGCGTCACGATAATAATGGTTGTATTAAAAAATGCCTAAACGATTTTGAATTAAAATAATAACTACCGTCGGTTGCAACCTCAAAGCTTCAAGCTGCGATCGCTTATAAAGCGTTTTGTATAATCTTAATAGCGACGCCGTCATCGAAACAGAAGATAACTTGGTAGATCTGTAGCTGATGTTAATCCAATACATTCTTGTCATTGGTGTTGCAATTTTGTTAGTTACAGTTATGTCCTTTGATGCCCGCGCAACCTTTCTGGGTAATAGGCGGATTATCCAACACATTTTTTTTAAATCGAACTAATAGTTCCTGAGATTAGCTTTCAATCAAACTCTTTAGCTAACTAAATTGAAATCGCTTCATCCGTCCGGGCTCTATGGGGCCACAGACTGACAGACAAATAGACAGACACGTCAAACTTATAACACCCCTCTTTTTCCGTCGGGGGTTAATAAAATATTAGAATAGATATATACTGTTTTTTTTTGTGGTAGCTTTTCATCAACTCCCTACAGTTAAAGATAATTATAAAAAGCTCTAGTTTCTATGAAACTACTTTCATTAACGCAAAATTGTAAAGAGTTATACTTCTAAATATTTTGTTTTTAACAAGTACCGTTCGTATTTAAGTTTAAAGCGTTTGTTAAATCACGGGAGTTACGTACGCTTGTTACTCAAGCCCGGGTGCGCTGTTTTGTTTCAAATCCAAAATAATGGATTCACTGTGAGGATTATAAAGCTTCAGAGTGAAATTTAATTGACGGATATAACGTTACAAGTTACGTTACATATCTTTTGGCTCAGGTCTTGTGTTTTCGACAAATTCTTCACCACGTTGTGGTTTTAGAGTTCCGTACATTATCTAAGCTAACTTTAACGTTATGGTGCTTATATCGGTTATCCTCGAATACGTTTTGTATACATTTGCGTCAATTAATTGTGGATCAGAATCGGTATACATATCTTTAAAGAACGCGCCTCATTTTCTACACGGAACAGAGCCTCTACTTAGTGCACGTTCACACAGAGATCTATTTACAGGTCCATTTTTTCGTATCCGTTTTTATCTCTATGTGAACGAGGCTTTACCTACATACCTGCTACTAGCTGTAATTTCATTTTCACATGAGAAAGATAATTATGAAGTTCCACTGAAAATAAGACACACCTAATTTTTCTTCCACGTATTATTTAAACGAGCGTACAACCTGATTGTTCAAAGAGAATGGTTCCTGGAATTACAACGTTGAACACATATTAATAACTGCTACCCAGTCAACTTGTTTCCTACATATATTTTACAGTTACGGTTGAACGCCTTTGTAATAAAATTCATTATTACGAAGCAGTGAAATATATTTATAGAAATTGGAAAAACTTCGCAGTATTTGTAATATTTATGATACCATGTGTGAAACCAGAAGGCGCTTTAAGTCTAAGCTTAAGTGGTGTCAAGACAACGTTGAGCGTATTAAAATGGACATCTTAGCCACTCACCACAAGGATAAGGACTTCAAGCGCTTTTGGAAGCATACCAGGAAACTGGAATCTGGCTTGCGTGTGCCTGCGTGTGTTGAGGGTAGGAATGAGCCCCAGGAAATTGCTGAGCTGTTTAGGGCACGTTTTAAGGTCGAGTCGCCCTTAACAAGTGTGCGGCAGGTGCTTGATGCTGAAGTCGATGAAGGTGTGAGGTTCAGATTTAAAATAAGAGAAGTCGTTCAAGTTATTAAGAGTATGACTCGAGGTAAGTCTCCAGGGCACGACGACCTAAGCATCGAGCACCTGCAGCATGCGGGTAGTCATTTGCCTAGAGTGTTGGTCATGTTCTACAATTTGTGCTTAGGACATTCGTATTTACCCCAGGAGCTTATGAAGACCACTGTCATTCCTATTATTAAGAATAAGACGGGTGATGCCTCCGACGGGAACAACTACAGGCCCATCTCATTGGCTACAGTGATTGCCAAGGTGCTGGATGGTTTGCTTGACCGTCATCTTAGTGAACATATACATCTGAATGATGCTCAGTTCGGATTTAGAGCTGGGCTTTCAACAGAAGCTGCTATACTGCGGCTCAAGCATACTATCCAGTACTATGTGACGAGGAAAACGCCTATTTACGGCTGTTTTTTGGACCTGTCGAAGGCATTTGACCTTGTGTCTTATAACGTGCTGTGGGATAAGCTCCGGGAAGAAACCAGCACACCTAGGGACATGATCAATATATTGAGATATTGGTACGGTAACCAAACCAATAATGTTAAGTGGGCGAGTTCATATTCCACTGAGTACAGGTTGGAGTGTGGTGTGAGACAGGGAGGCCTGACATCACCGCGGCTCTTTAACCTGTACGTTAATGGACTGATAGAGGAGCTCAGCAGGGCCGGGGTTGGTTGCTCGATAGATGGCACCTGTATGAACAACGTAAGCTACGCCGACGATATGGCACTGTTGAGCCCTTCTGTTAAAGCCCTTAACAAGCTCTTAGGCATATGTGAGGGGTACGCAGTGTCACATGGCCTCAGGTACAATGCCAAAAAGAGTGAACTACTTGTCTTCAAGGCGGGCAATAAAACTCTCAATAATATTCCCCCGGTAAGACTGGCAGGGAGTCCTATAAGTAGAGTCACCAAATTCAAGTACCTGGGGCACTGGGTCACTGAGGACCTCTCCGATGACTTGGATATTGAGAGGGAACGTAGGGCATTGTCAGTGAGATGCAATATGCTGGCGCGCAGGTTTGCGCGGTGCACAAAAAATGTTAAAATGACTTTGTTTAAGGCGTACTGTCAGTCAATGTACACCTGCAGCCTGTGGGTTCGCTATACGCAGAAAGCTTTCAGTGCCCTGCGAGTCCTCTATAATAATGGGTTTAGGATGCTGATGGGGTTGCCTCGTTACTGTAGCGCGTCAGGGATGTTTGCGGAAGCCAACACCGACTGCTTTAGGGCAATAGTGCGTAAAAGAGTGGCCTCCCTGATGCGTCGTGTGCGGGGCAGCTCTAGTGGCCTTCTGAACACCATTACAGATAGACTTGAGTGTCCTATTGTGAGGCACTGGAATAAGGTACACGGTTCAGGTGGTGTCCTTTTTAATGTAAAATGAACATGTAGTAATAATTTAAAAGTAGTAATTTGATATGGAATTATGTTCTGTTTTAAAATATAAATAATAATTGATTTTTATTCCAATTCTAATTCTGATTTTAATTAATATTTTATTTTAATATTTGAATTGTATTTTTATTGTATGGTTTTTGTAATTTTATTGTTATTTATATTTTAATTATGTACCTAACATAGATTTTAAGCTCCTATTGTTACTAACCATTATGGATCAATGTTATCTGAATTAATGAATATAAAATAAATAAATAAATAAATCACTGGCGCTATTTTCAAAAATTTTATTGAGGCATAAATAAATATACCTACTGAAAGCTCCACGGCTGAAAATAAACTCCGCAATAAGACAAATTTTAACTATAGTATTTATAGTGAACACGCACTTACACTACTTGATATAATATTTATGTGAAAATCACCAAAGCCTTCTCTTGAAACTCAGTGCGCAATCATGCGTCACTTTATTCAGCTACTCGTACATATACCAGTCTCATGCAATCACCACATACTGCGCATAAGTACGTACCTTCCAGTAAATTCTACGTTATACCAATCACCGGACGAATAGTTAAAAAGAGAACCACTAATGATTTTTCCCTCATTGAAAAAATGCACGAGATTTTTTAAATATAAATTTTAATTCCAACATTCCATCCGTGCGTCAACATATCTATCACGGGCAGCCGGCGCGCGGCGCGAATATCAAAGCTTCGCGGTTTCATCGACGGAAACTCTACCACCCTGCACCCCCACTACCACATAACCGATGTAGGCAGAACCCTCTACTCGTCATATATGACCACATCGAGAGTCCTCACACCAATGGTCTACATACTATGTAACATTGCCCCACTTTTTAATTACATGCATCATACCACTCGAGTGCAATTTTAAAAAGGATTTCGAGGTTTATACTTTAAACATTGTGTTCATTTCTTTGTTTGGTTTGGAATACGTTTACAATGTAAGATACTTTAATTTTCTGTTAAATAAATTCTAATTTTCATTGTTGGATTTTTACTTAAAGGAATCAATTTATGAACTCTGAACAAGTGAATTAAATTTCAAAGTTTTAATGAATTAATAGTTGCCTTTTGGCTATTTAAAAATAATTCTCAAAAAGTTCAAATAATGCATTCTGATGAAAACTTGAATTTCGACTTACCAAAATTACCCAGCTTATGAAATATTATATGATAGGTACTACGGACGACATTTATAGCAATACCTAAACCGTTAACTACCCCTAACTAACTAAGCTAATACTTGCCTTCGTGTGGGTGATAAAAATAACCTTAGCCTCTCGCTTGATCAAGCGCTTGATTCAGAAAGTAGTACTTCAGGACACGCGCGTTTTGTTAGAAGTTCCCTCTCTCAAGAGGCCTGACCACCGGCATGGCCAGCTGGACTCTGTTCCATATAATAGTGGACTGGTATTTTTAAAATATTTTAAATAGTATTTTTTTATTTAATTTGAATAAAAATCTTATAAGCCTAACCCTTTTATTTATTTTGGTTCATTTATTTACTTTTACAAACATTTGTGGCAGTTAGATATATGCCAAAATAACGTTAATACATAACGTTACCCGGGTGATACGGTGACGTAGTCGCTCTCGTGCCTGCGCTGTCAGTTTAAATTAACCGCTCGCATGGACGCCATCATGGCCGCCGTTTGCGCCAAATATCTGGACGCCATATTGGCACTTAACACAAATACAATGGGATGAGGTTTCAAATCGAAACACAGATTTTTAGAAAATTCCGTGGTGTCTTTATTATTGAATGAACGACATCCAATAACAACAATAGTACAAGTAAGTGTTGTTTGTTTTCTGAAACTCGTTAATGATAACGATATGCTTTTAAGTTTAAAGTAAAGCTAGGTGCTTTAATTTGAGAATCACGAGTAGATATCCTTCTCCATTTACATTTGCATATAGATCTACCTGCGCCATAATACATGGAAATGGTTTTAGGATATAAATTGCCATATGTTTTTGTGATGATAAAGTAGCTTCATAATAATATGCTACAAAATGATTGAACATAAGGTTTACGCGTCCTGCTAACGCTCTGATATTACCACAACGTGATCCATTTCACACGACCAAGCAAAAAGTATGCTCATAATTCCAACATAACAAACGTGTGTAGTATAAATAATATAATAAATAACATTCAAACTGGACGAAACAAAGAAAATTCCTGAAATTACCAAACGTCGTGTTTGAGAATTCCACCTGTTTCAACTATGTTGGAATAGGTAAAACATTCCGACACTAAAGATATACGTGAGATAAAAGTACAACTAGATAAAAGCATTTTTATATGTTAATCCTTAATACAACTTTTGAATTCATGAAACAATAAAATTTTAAACGAAAAATCACTACTTTTTAACCGACTTCAAAGAGAAGGAGGTTATCAATTCGACGGTATGTTTTTTTTTTTGTCTTTGTTACCCGATTACTCCGCCGAATTGTGGGCCGATTTTCAAAATTCTTTTTATGTTCGAGAGGAGATACTTCAGCAGTGGTCCCATTGTCATTATAGGCCTACACATAGTTTTTCGCAAATTTTATGAAGTAATTTAAGTATTTGCGTATGGTAATCATCATCTCATGTAGCTGAGCTGATGATGGAAGGTACAACTCCTCTAGTAAGGACTTGGCATCGACTTATTTAGTAAATTATGTTTGTGTTCGCATATCTCCGGAACTACAAGTCCGATTTAAGTACTTCTTTTTTTGTTGTACTGGGTATCGTTCAACTTAGGGAATACTGCAAGTTTCATCAAAATCGGTTCAGTAGTTTTGGAGATAGGGAATGAATGTAAGAGATTTTAACGATGTTATTACCGGTGTTACGGATTACAAAATTCTAGCGCTCATCTAAGAAAATGATGTAAGTACTCGTATTTGACAAGAATTGTGGTTAAATATTTAAAGTAAAAAGAGTAAAATAAAAACTTTTTACCCTTTTTTGTGGTTGTTTTTAAAGGCGGTTACATTTTTTTT